>JANJGN010001685.1:0-116641 GCA_026770705.1 Isurus oxyrinchus | reverse complement strand
AAAAACACCAACAAATTCAACAACAACCTCGACATTGAAAGACACCCTCAAATTAAAAATCAACCTCAACATTGAACAACACCAACAACCTCAAAATTGAAAATACACCAGCAAATTCAACAACAACCTCAACATTTAAAAACAACAACAACCTCAACATTGAAAAACACCAACAAATTCAACAACAACCTCAACATTGAAAAACACCAACAAATTCAACAACAACCTCAACATTGAAAAACACCAACAAACTCAACAACAACCTCAACATTGAAAAATAACAACAACCTCAACATTGAAAAACACCAACAAATTCAACAACAACCTCAACATTGAAAAACACCAACAAATTCAACAACAAACTCAAGATTGAAAAACACCCTCAAATTCAACAACCTCAACATTGAAAAACAACAACAACCTCATCATTGAAAAACACCAACAAATTCAACAACAAACTCAACATTGAAAAACACCAACAAATTCAACAACAACCTCAAGATTGAAAAACAACAACAACCTCAAAATTGAAAAACACCAACAAATTCAACAACAACTTCAACATTGAAAAACAACAACAACCTCAACATTGAAAACACCAACAAATTCAACAACAACCTCAACATTGAAAAACACCAACAAATTCAACAACAACCTCAGCATTGAAAAACAACAACAAACTCAACATTGAAAAACACCAACAAATTCAACAACAACTTCAACATTGAAAAACACCAACAAATTCAACAACAACCTCGAAATTGAAAACACCAACAAATTCAACAACAACCTAAACATTGAAAAACACCAACAAATTCAACAACAACCTCAACATTGAAAATCAACAACAACCTCACCATTGAAAAACACCAACAAATTCAACAACAACCTCAACGTTGAAAAACACCAACAAATTCAACAACAACCTCAACATTGAAAAACAACAACAACCTCAACATTGAAAAATACCAACAAATTCAACAACAACCTCAACATTGAAAAACACCAACAAATTCAACAACAACCTCAACATTGAAAAACACCAACAAACTCAACAACAACGTCAACATTGAAAAATAACAACAACCTCAACATTGAAAAACACCAACAAATTCAACAACAACCTCAACATTGAAAAACACCAACAAATTCAACAACAACCTCAACATTGGAAAACATCAGCAACCTCAACATTGAAAAACACCAACAAATTCAACAACAACCTCAACATTGAAAAACAACAACAACCTCAACATTGAAAAACACCAACAAATTCAACAACAACCTCAACATTGAAAAACACCAACAAATTCAACAACAACCTCAACATTGATAAAAAAACAACAACCTCAACATTGAAAAACACCAACAAATTCAACAACAGCCTCAACATTGAAAAACAACAACAACCTCAACATTGAAAAACACCGACAAATTCAACAACAACTTCAACATTGAAAAACACCAACAAATTCAACAACAACCTCGAAATTGAAAAACACCAACAAATACAACAACAACCTCAACATTAAAAAACAACAAAAACCTCAACATTGAAAAACACCAACAAATTCAACAACAACCTCAACATTGAAAAACAACAACAACCTCAACATTGCAAAACACCAACAAATTCAACAACAACCTCAACATTTAAAAACACCAACAAATTCAACAACAACCTCAACATTGAAAAACAACAACAATCTCAACATTGAAAAACACCAACAAATTCAACAACAACCTCAACATTGAAAAACAACAACAACCTCAAAATTGAAAAACACCAACAAATTCAACAACAACCTCAACGTTGAAAAACACCAACAAATTCAACAACAACCTCAACATTGAAAAACAACAACAACCTCAACATTGAAAAATACCAACAAATTCAACAACAACCTCAACATTGAAAAACACGAACAAATTCAACAACATCCTCAACATTGAAAAACACCAACAAACTCAACAACAACCTCAACATTGAAAAATAACAACAACCTCAACATTGAAAAACACCAACAAATTCAACAACAACCTCAACATTGAAAAACACTAACAAATTCAACAACAACCTCAACATTGGAAAACATCAACAACCTCAACATTGAAAAACACCAACAAATTCAACAACAACCTCAACATTGAAAAACAACAACAACCTCAACATTGAAAAACACCAACAAATTCAACAACAACCTCAACATTGAAAAACACCAACAAATTCAACAACAACCTCAGCATTGAAAAACAACAACAACCTCAACATTGAAAAACACCAACAAATTCAACAACAACCTCAACATTGAAAAACAACAAAAACCTCAACATTGAAACACACCGACAAATTCAACAACAACTTCAACATTGAAAAACACCAACAAATTCAACAACAACCTCGAAATTGAAAAACACCAACAAATACAACAACAACCTCAACATTAAAAAACAACAAAAACCTCAACATTGAAAAACACCAACAAATTCAACAACAACCTCAACATTGAAAAACAACAACAACCTCAACATTGCAAAACACCAACAAATTCAACAACAACCTCAACATTTAAAAACACAAACAAATTCAACAACAACCTCAACATTGAAAAACAACAACAATCTCAACATTGAAAAACACCAACAAATTCAACAACAACCTCAACATTGAAAAACAACAACAACCTCAACATTGAAAAACACCAACAAATTCAACAACAACCTTGACATTGAAAGACACCCTCAAATTAAAAATCAACCTCAACATTGAACAACACCAACAACCTCAATATTGAAAATACACCAGCAAATTCAACAACAACCTCAACATTTAAAAACAACAACAACCTCAACATTGAAAAACACCAACAAATTCAACAACAACCTCAACATTGAAAAACACCAACAAATTCAACAACAACCTCAACATTGAAAAACACCAACAAACTCAACAACAACCTCAACATTGAAAAATAACAACAACCTCAACATTGAAAAACACCAACAAATTCAACAACAACCTCGAAATTGAAAAACACCAACAAATTCAACAACAACCTCAACATTGAAAAACACCAACAAACTCAACAACAACCTCAACATTGAAAAATAACAACAACCTCAACATTGAAAAACACCAACAAATACAACAACAACCTCAACATTGAAAAACAACAAAAACCTCAACATTGAAAAACACCAACAAATTCAACAACAAACTCAACATTGAAAAACACCAACAAATTCAAAAACAACCTCAAGATTGAAAAACAACAACAACCTCAACATTGAAAAACACCAACAAATTCAACAACAATCGCAACATTGAAAAACAACAACAACCTCAACATTGAAAAACACCAACAAATTCAACAACAACCTCGAAATTGAAAAACACCAACAAATTCAGCAACAACCTAAACATTGAAAAACACCAACAAATTCAACAACAACCTCAACATTGAAAAACAACAACAACCTCAACATTGAAAAACACCAACAAATTCAACAACAACCTCAAGGTTGAAAAACACCAACAAATTCAACAACAACCTCAACATTGAAAAACAACAACAACCTCAACATTGAAAAACACCAACAAATTCAACAACAACCTCAACATTGAAAAACACCAACAAATTCAACAACAACCTCAACATTGAAAAACACCAACAAACTCAACAACAACCTCAACATTGAAAAATAACAACAACCTCAACATTGAAAAACACCAACAAATTCAACAACAACCTCAACATTGTAAAACACTAACAAATTCAACAACAACCTCAACATTGGAAAACATCAACAACCTCAACATTGAAAAACACCAACAAATTGAACAACAACCTCAACATTGAAAAACAACAACAACCTCAACATTGAAAAACACCAACAAATTCAACAACAACCTCAACATTGAAAAACACCAACAAATTCAACAACAACCTCAGCATTGAAAAACAACAACAACCTCAACATTGAAAAACACCAACAAATTCAACAACAACCTCAACATTGAAAAACAACAAGAACTTCAACATTGAAAAACACCGACAAATTCAACAACAACTTCAACATTGAAAAACACCAACAAATTCAACAACAACCTCGAAATTGAAAAACACCAACAAATACAACAACAACCTCACCATTGAAAAACAACAAAAACCTCAACATTGAAAAACACCAACAACTTCAACAACAACCTCAACATTGAAAAACAACAACAACCTCAACATTGCAAAACACCAACAAATTCAACAACAACCTCAACATTTAAAAACACCAACAAAGTCAACAACAACCTCAACATTGAAAAACAACAACAACCTCAACATTGCAAAACACCAACAAATTCAACAACAACCTCAACATTGAAAAACACCAACAAATTCAACAACAACCTCAACATTGAAAAACACCAACAAATTCAACAACAACCTCAACATTGAAAAACACCAACAAACTCAACAACAACCTCAACATTGAAAAATAACAACAACCTCAACATTGAAAAACACCAACAAATTCAAAAACAACCTCAAGATTGAAAAACAACAACAACCTCAACATTGAAAAACACCAACAAATTCAACAACAATCGCAACATTGAAAAACAACAACAACCTCAACATTGAAAAACACCAACAAATTCAACAACAACCTCGAAATTGAAAAACACCAACAAATTCAGCAACAACCTAAACATTGAAAAACACCAACAAATTCAACAACAACCTCAACATTGAAAAACAACAACAACCTCAACATTGAAAAACACCAACAAATTCAACAACAACCTCAAGGTTGAAAAACACCAACAAATTCAACAACAACCTCAACATTGAAAAACAACAACAACCTCAACATTGAAAAACACCAACAAATTCAACAACAACCTCAACATTGAAAAACACCAACAAATTCAACAACAACCTCAACATTGAAAAACACCAACAAACTCAACAACAACCTCAACATTGAAAAATAACAACAACCTCAACATTGAAAAACACCAACAAATTCAACAACAACCTCAACATTGTAAAACACTAACAAATTCAACAACAACCTCAACATTGGAAAACATCAACAACCTCAACATTGAAAAACACCAACAAATTGAACAACAACCTCAACATTGAAAAACAACAACAACCTCAACATTGAAAAACACCAACAAATTCAACAACAACCTCAACATTGAAAAACACCAACAAATTCAACAACAACCTCAGCATTGAAAAACAACAACAACCTCAACATTGAAAAACACCAACAAATTCAACAACAACCTCAACATTGAAAAACAACAAGAACTTCAACATTGAAAAACACCGACAAATTCAACAACAACTTCAACATTGAAAAACACCAACAAATTCAACAACAACCTCGAAATTGAAAAACACCAACAAATACAACAACAACCTCACCATTGAAAAACAACAAAAACCTCAACATTGAAAAACACCAACAACTTCAACAACAACCTCAACATTGAAAAACAACAACAACCTCAACATTGCAAAACACCAACAAATTCAACAACAACCTCAACATTTAAAAACACCAACAAAGTCAACAACAACCTCAACATTGAAAAACAACAACAACCTCAACATTGCAAAACACCAACAAATTCAACAACAACCTCAACATTGAAAAACACCAACAAATTCAACAACAACCTCAACATTGAAAAACACCAACAAATTCAACAACAACCTCAACATTGAAAAACACCAACAAACTCAACAACAACCTCAACATTGAAAAATAACAACAACCTCAACATTGAAAAACACCAACAAATTCAACAACAACCTCAACATTGAAAAACACCAACAAATTCAACAACAAACTCAAGATTGAAAAACACCCTCAAATTCAACAACCTCAACATTGAAAAACAACAACAACCTCATCATTGAAAAACACCAACAAATTCAACAACAAACTCAACATTGAAAAACACCAACAAATTCAACAACAACCTCAAGATTGAAAAACAACAACAACCTCAACATTGAAAAACACCAACAAATTCAACAACAACCTCA
The DNA here is from genome assembly GCA_026770705.1 of Isurus oxyrinchus. Taxonomy (NCBI): domain Eukaryota; kingdom Metazoa; phylum Chordata; class Chondrichthyes; order Lamniformes; family Lamnidae; genus Isurus; species Isurus oxyrinchus. Next base: position 110,576 of record JANJGN010001685.1, on the reverse strand, counting down.
ACATTGAAAAACACCAACAAATTCAACAACAACCTCAGCATTGAAAAACAACAACAAACTCAACATTGAAAAACACCAACAAATTCAACAACAACTTCAACATTGAAAAACACCAACAAATTCAACAACAACCTCGAAATTGAAAACACCAACAAATTCAACAACAACCTAAACATTGAAAAACACCAACAAATTCAACAACAACCTCAACATTGAAAATCAACAACAACCTCACCATTGAAAAACACCAACAAATTCAACAACAACCTCAACGTTGAAAAACACCAACAAATTCAACAACAACCTCAACATTGAAAAACAACAACAACCTCAACATTGAAAAATACCAACAAATTCAACAACAACCTCAACATTGAAAAACACCAACAAATTCAACAACAACCTCAACATTGAAAAACACCAACAAACTCAACAACAACGTCAACATTGAAAAATAACAACAACCTCAACATTGAAAAACACCAACAAATTCAACAACAACCTCAACATTGAAAAACACCAACAAATTCAACAACAACCTCAACATTGGAAAACATCAGCTACCTCAACATTGAAAAACACCAACAAATTCAACAACAACCTCAACATTGAAAAACAACAACAACCTCAACATTGAAAAACACCAACAAATTCAACAACAACCTCAACATTGAAAAACACCAACAAATTCAACAACAACCTCAACATTGAAAAAAAAACAACAACCTCAACATTGAAAAACACCAACAAATTCAACAACAACCTCAACATTGAAAAACAACAACAACCTCAACATTGAAAAACACCGACAAATTCAACAACAACTTCAACATTGAAAAACACCAACAAATTCAACAACAACCTCGAAATTGAAAAACACCAACAAATACAACAACAACCTCAACATTAAAAAACATCAAAAACCTCAACATTGAAAAACACCAACAAATTCAACAACAACCTCAACATTGAAAAACAACAACAACCTCAACATTGCAAAACACCAACAAATTCAACAACAACCTCAACATTTAAAAACACCAACAAATTCAACAACAACCTCAACATTGAAAAACAACAACAATCTCAACATTGAAAAACACCAACAAATTCAACAACAACCTCAACATTGAAAAACAACAACAACCTCAAAATTGAAAAACACCAACAAATTCAACAACAACCTCAACGTTGAAAAACACCAACAAATTCAACAACAACCTCAACATTGAAAAACAACAACAACCTCAACATTGAAAAATACCAACAAATTCAACAACAACCTCAACATTGAAAAACACGAACAAATTCAACAACATCCTCAACATTGAAAAACACCAACAAACTCAACAACAACCTCAACATTGAAAAATAACAACAACCTCAACATTGAAAAATACCAACAAATTCAACAAGAACCTCAACATTGAAAAACACTAACAAATTCAACAACATCCTCAACATTGGAAAACATCAACAACCTCAACATTGAAAAACACCAACAAATTCAACAACAACCTCAACATTGAAAAACAACAACAACCTCAACATTGAAAAACACCAACAAATTCAACAACAACCTCAACATTGAAAAACACCAACAAATTCAACAACAACCTCAGCATTGAAAAACAACAACAACCTCAACATTGAAAAACACCAACAAATTCAACAACTACCTCAACATTGAAAAACAACAAAAACCTCAACATTGAAACACACCGACAAATTCAACAACAACTTCAACATTGAAAAACACCAACAAATTCAACAACAACCTCGAAATTGAAAAACACCAACAAATACAACAACAACCTCAACATTGAAAAACAACAAAAACCTCAACATTGAAAAACACCAACAAATTCAACAACAACCTCAACATTGAAAAACAACAACAACCTCAACATTGCAAAACACCAACAAATTCAACAACAACCTCAACGTTGAAAAACACCAACAAATTCAACAACAACCTCAACATTGAAAAACAACAACAACCTCAACATTGAAAAATACCAACAAATTCAACAACAACCTCAACATTGAAAAACACGAACAAATTCAACAACATCCTCAACATTGAAAAACACCAACAAACTCAACAACAACCTCAACATTGAAAAATAACAACAACCTCAACATTGAAAAACACCAACAAATTCAACAACAACCTCAACATTGAAAAACACTAACAAATTCAACAACAACCTCAACATTGGAAAACATCAACAACCTCAACATTGAAAAACACCAACAAATTCAACAACAACCTCAACATTGAAAAACAACAACAACCTCAACATTGAAAAACACCAACAAATTCAACAACAACCTCAACATTGAAAAACACCAACAAATTCAACAACAACCTCAGCATTGAAAAACAACAACAACCTCAACATTGAAAAACACCAACAAATTCAACAACAACCTCAACATTGAAAAACAACAAAAACCTCAACATTGAAACACACCGACAAATTCAACAACAACTTCAACATTGAAAAACACCAACAAATTCAACAACAACCTCGAAATTGAAAAACACCAACAAATACAACAACAACCTCAACATTAAAAAACAACAAAAACCTCAACATTGAAAAACACCAACAAATTCAACAACAACCTCAACATTGAAAAACAACAACAACCTCAACATTGCAAAACACCAACAAATTCAACAACAACCTCAACATTTAAAAACACAAACAAATTCAACAACAACCTCAACATTGAAAAACAACAACAATCTCAACATTGAAAAACACCAACAAATTCAACAACAACCTCAACATTGAAAAACAACAACAACCTCAACATTGAAAAACACCAACAAATTCAACAACAACCTTGACATTGAAAGACACCCTCAAATTAAAAATCAACCTCAACATTGAACAACACCAACAACCTCAATATTGAAAATACACCAGCAAATTCAACAACAACCTCAACATTTAAAAACAACAACAACCTCAACATTGAAAAACACCAACAAATTCAACAACAACCTCAACATTGAAAAACACCAACAAATTCAACAACAACCTCAACATTGAAAAACACCAACAAACTCAACAACAAACTCAACATTGAAAAATAACAACAACCTCAACATTGAAAAACACCAACAAATTCAACAACAACCTCAACATTGAAAAACACCAACAAATTCAACAACAACCTCAACATTGAAAAACACCAACAAACTCAACAACAACCTCAACATTGAAAAATAACAACAACCTCAACATTGAAAAACACCAACAAATACAACAACAACCTCAACATTGAAAAACAACAAAAACCTCAACATTGAAAAACACCAACAAATTCAACAACAAACTCAACATTGAAAAACACCAACAAATTCAAAAACAACCTCAAGATTGACAAACAACAACAACCTCAACATTGAAAAACACCAACAAATTCAACAACAATCGCAACATTGAAAAACAACAACAACCTCAACATTGAAAAACACCAACAAATTCAACAACAACCTCGAAATTGAAAAACACCAACAAATTCAGCAACAACCTAAACATTGAAAAACACCAACAAATTCAACAACAACCTCAACATTGAAAAACAACAACAACCTCAACATTGAAAAACACCAACAAATTCAACAACAACCTCAAGGTTGAAAAACACCAACAAATTCAACAACAACCTCAACATTGAAAAACAACAACAACCTCAACATTGAAAAACACCAACAAATTCAACAACAACCTCAACATTGAAAAACACCAACAAATTCAACAACAACCTCAACATTGAAAAACACCAACAAACTCAACAACAACCTCAACATTGAAAAATAACAACAACCTCAACATTGAAAAACACCAACAAATTCAACAACAACCTCAACATTGTAAAACACTAACAAATTCAACAACAACCTCAACATTGGAAAACATCAACAACCTCAACATTGCAAAACACCAACAAATTCAACAACAACCTCAACATTGAAAAACAACAACAACCTCAACATTGAAAAACACCAACAAATTCAACAACAACCTCAACATTGAAAAACACCAACAAATTCAACAACAACCTCAGCATTGAAAAACAACAACAACCTCAACATTGAAAAACACCAACAAATTCAACAACAACCTCAACATTGAAAAACAACAAGAACTTCAACATTGAAAAACACCGACAAATTCAACAACAACTTCAACATTGAAAAACACCAACAAATTCAACAACAACCTCGAAATTGAAAAACACCAACAAATACAACAACAACCTCACCATTGAAAAACAACAAAAACCTCAACATTGAAAAACACCAACAACTTCAACAACAACCTCAACATTGAAAAACAACAACAACCTCAACATTGCAAAACACCAACAAATTCAACAACAACCTCAACATTTAAAAACACCAACAAAGTCAACAACAACCTCAACATTGAAAAACAACAACAACCTCAACATTGCAAAACACCAACAAATTCAACAACAACCTCAACATTGAAAAACACCAACAAATTCAACAACAACCTCAACATTGAAAAACACCAACAAATTCAACAACAACCTCAACATTGAAAAACACCAACAAACTCAACAACAACCTCAACATTGAAAAATAACAACAACCTCAACATTGAAAAACACCAACAAATTCAACAACAACCTCAACATTGAAAAACACCAACAAATTCAACAACAAACTCAAGATTGAAAAACACCCTCAAATTCAACAACCTCAACATTGAAAAACAACAACAACCTCATCATTGAAAAACACCAACAAATTCAACAACAAACTCAACATTGAAAAACACCAACAAATTCAACAACAACCTCAAGATTGAAAAACAACAACAACCTCAACATTGAAAAACACCAACAAATTCAACAACAACTTCAACATTGAAAAACAACAACAACCTCAACATTGAAAAACACCAACAAATTCAACAACAACCTCAACATTGAAAAACACCAACAAATTCAACAACAACCTCAGCATTGAAAAACAACAACAAACTCAACATTGAAAAACACCAACAAATTCAACAACAACTTCAACATTGAAAAACACCAACAAATTCAACAACAACCTCGAAATTGAAAACACCAACAAATTCAACAACAACCTAAACATTGAAAAACACCAACAAATTCAACAACAACCTCAACATTGAAAATCAACAACAACCTCACCATTGAAAAACACCAACAAATTCAACAACAACCTCAACGTTGAAAAACACCAACAAATTCAACAACAACCTCAACATTGAAAAACAACAACATCCTCAACATTGAAAAATACCAACAAATTCAACAACAACCTCAACATTGAAAAACACCAACAAATTCAACAACAACCTCAACATTGAAAAACACCAACAAACTCAACAACAACGTCAACATTGAAAAATAACAACAACCTCAACATTGAAAAACACCAACAAATTCAACAACAACCTCAACATTGAAAAACACCAACAAATTCAACAACAACCTCAACATTGGAAAACATCAGCAACCTCAACATTGAAAAACACCAACAAATTCAACAACAACCTCAACATTGAAAAACAACAACAACCTCAACATTGAAAAACACCAACAAATTCAACAACAACCTCAACATTGAAAAACACCAACAAATTCAACAACAACCTCAACATTGAAAAAAAAACAACAACCTCAACATTGAAAAACACCAACAAATTCAACAACAACCTCAACATTGAAAAACAACAACAACCTCAACATTGAAAAACACCGACAAATTCAACAACAACTTCAACATTGAAAAACACCAACAAATTCAACAACAACCTCGAAATTGAAAAACACCAACAAATACAACAACAACCTCAACATTAAAAAACAACAAAAACCTCAACATTGAAAAACACCAACAAATTCAACAACAACCTCAACATTGAAAAACAACAACAACCTCAACATTGCAAAACACCAACAAATTCAACAACAACCTCAACATTTAAAAACACCAACAAATTCAACAACAACCTCAACATTGAAAAACAACAACAATCTCAACATTGAAAAACACCAACAAATTCAACAACAACCTCAACATTGAAAAACAACAACAACCTCAAAATTGAAAAACACCAACAAATTCAACAACAACCTCAACGTTGAAAAACACCAACAAATTCAACAACAACCTCAACATTGAAAAACAACAACAACCTCAACATTGAAAAATACCAACAAATTCAACAACAACCTCAACATTGAAAAACACGAACAAATTCAACAACATCCTCAACATTGAAAAACACCAACAAACTCAACAACAACCTCAACATTGAAAAATAACAACAACCTCAACATTGAAAAATACCAACAAATTCAACAAGAACCTCAACATTGAAAAACACTAACAAATTCAACAACATCCTCAACATTGGAAAACATCAACAACCTCAACATTGAAAAACACCAACAAATTCAACAACAACCTCAACATTGAAAAACAACAACAACCTCAACATTGAAAAACACCAACAAATTCAACAACAACCTCAACATTGAAAAACACCAACAAATTCAACAACAACCTCAGCATTGAAAAACAACAACAACCTCAACATTGAAAAACACCAACAAATTCAACAACAACCTCAACATTGAAAAACAACAAAAACCTCAACATTGAAACACACCGACAAATTCAACAACAACTTCAACATTGAAAAACACCAACAAATTCAACAACAACCTCGAAATTGAAAAACACCAACAAATACAACAACAACCTCAACATTGAAAAACAACAAAAACCTCAACATTGAAAAACACCAACAAATTCAACAACAACCTCAACATTGAAAAACAACAACAACCTCAACATTGCAAAACACCAACAAATTCAACAACAACCTCAACATTTAAAAACACAAACAAATTCAACAACAACCTCAACATTGAAAAACAACAACAATCTCAACATTGAAAAACACCAACAAATTCAACAACAACCTCAACATTGAAAAACAACAACAACCTCAACATTGAAAAACACCAACAAATTCAACAACAACCTTGACATTGAAAGACACCCTCAAATTAAAAATCAACCTCAACATTGAACAACACCAACAACCTCAATATTGAAAATACACCAGCAAATTCAACAACAACCTCAACATTTAAAAACAACAACAACCTCAACATTGAAAAACACCAACAAATTCAACAACAACCTCAACATTGAAAAACACCAACAAATTCAACAACAACCTCAACATTGAAAAACACCAACAAACTCAACAACAACCTCAACATTGAAAAATAACAACAACCTCAACATTGAAAAACACCAACAAATTCAACAACAACCTCAACATTGAAAAACACCAACAAATTCAACAACAACCTCAACATTGAAAAACACCAACAAACTCAACAACAACCTCAACATTGAAAAATAACAACAACCTCAACATTGAAAAACACCAACAAATACAACAACAACCTCAACATTGAAAAACAACAAAAACCTCAACATTGAAAAACACCAACAAATTCAACAACAAACTCAACATTGAAAAACACCAACAAATTCAACAACAACCTCAAGATTGAAAAACAACAACAACCTCAACATTGAAAAACACCAACAAATTCAACAACAATCGCAACATTGAAAAACAACAACAACCTCAACATTGAAAAACACCAACAAATTCAACAACAACCTCGAAATTGAAAAACACCAACAAATTCAACAACAACCTAAACATTGAAAAACACCAACAAATTCAACAACAACCTCAACATTGAAAAACAACAACAACCTCAACATTGAAAAACACCAACAAATTCAACAACAACCTCAAGGTTGAAAAACACCAACAAATTCAACAACAACCTCAACATTGAAAAACAACAACAACCTCAACATTGAAAAACACCAACAAATTCAACAACAACCTCAACATTGAAAAACACCAACAAATTCAACAACAACCTCAACATTGAAAAACACCAACAAACTCAACAACAACCTCAACATTGAAAAATAACAACAACCTCAACATTGAAAAACACCAACAAATTCAACAACAACCTCAACATTGTAAAACACTAACAAATTCAACAACAACCTCAACATTGGAAAACATCAACAACCTCAACATTGAAAAACACCAACAAATTGAACAACAACCTCAACATTGAAAAACAACAACAACCTCAACATTGAAAAACACCAACAAATTCAACAACAACATCAACATTGAAAAACACCAACAAATTCAACAACAACCTCAGCATTGAAAAACAACAACAACCTCAACATTGAAAAACACCAACAAATTCAACAACAACCTCAACATTGAAAAACAACAAGAACTTCAACATTGAAAAACACCGACAAATTCAACAACAACTTCAACATTGAAAAACACCAACAAATTCAACAACAACCTCGAAATTGAAAAACACCAACAAATACAACAACAACCTCAACATTGAAAAACAACAAAAACCTCAACATTGAAAAACACCAACAACTTCAACAACAACCTCAACATTGAAAAACAACAACAACCTCAACATTGCAAAACACCAACAAATTCAACAACAACCTCAACATTTAAAAACACCAACAAAGTCAACAACAACCTCAACATTGAAAAACAACAACAACCTCAACATTGCAAAACACCAACAAATTCAACAACAACCTCAACATTGAAAAACACCAACAAATTCAACAACAACCTCAACATTGAAAAACACCAACAAATTCAACAACAACCTCAACATTGAAAAACACCAACAAACTCAACAACAACCTCAACATTGAAAAATAACAACAACCTCAACATTGAAAAACACCAACAAATTCAACAACAACCTCAACATTGAAAAACACCAACAAATTCAACAACAAACTCAAGATTGAAAAACACCCTCAAATTCAACAACCTCAACATTGAAAAACAACAACAACCTCATCATTGAAAAACACCAACAAATTCAACAACAAACTCAACATTGAAAAACACCAACAAATTCAACAACAACCTCAAGATTGAAAAACAACAACAACCTCAACATTGAAAAACACCAACAAATTCAACAACAACCTCAACATTGAAAAACAACAACAACCTCAACATTGAAAAACACCAACAAATTCAACAACAACCTCAACATTGAAAAACACCAACAAATTCAACAACAACCTCAACATTGAAAAAAAAACAACAACCTCAACATTGAAAAACACCAACAAATTCAACAACAACCTCAACATTGAAAAACAACAACAACCTCAACATTGAAAAACACCGACAAATTCAACAACAACTTCAACATTGAAAAACACCAACAAATTCAACAACAACCTCGAAATTGAAAAACACCAACAAATACAACAACAACCTCAACATTAAAAAACAACAAAAACCTCAACATTGAAAAACACCAACAAATTCAACAACAACCTCAACATTGAAAAACAACAACAACCTCAACATTGCAAAACACCAACAAATTCAACAACAACCTCAACATTTAAAAACACCAACAAATTCAACAACAACCTCAACATTGAAAAACAACAACAATCTCAACATTGAAAAACACCAACAAATTCAACAACAACCTCAACATTGAAAAACAGCAACAACCTCAAAATTGAAAAACACCAACAAATTCAACAACAACCTCAACGTTGAAAAACACCAACAAATTCAACAACAACCTCAACATTGAAAAACAACAACAACCTCAACATTGAAAAATACCAACAAATTCAACAACAACCTCAACATTGAAAAACACGAACAAATTCAACAACATCCTCAACATTGAAAAACACCAACAAACTCAACAACAACCTCAACATTGAAAAATAACAACAACCTCAACATTGAAAAACACCAACAAATTCAACAACAACCTCAACATTGAAAAACACTAACAAATTCAACAACATCCTCAACATTGGAAAACATCAACAACCTCAACATTGAAAAACACCAACAAATTCAACAACAACCTCAACATTGAAAAACAACAACAACCTCAACATTGAAAAACACCAACAAATTCAACAACAACCTCAACATTGAAAAACACCAACAAATTCAACAACAACCTCAGCATTGAAAAACAACAACAACCTCAACATTGAAAAACACCAACAAATTCAACAACAACCTCAACATTGAAAAACAACAAAAACCTCAACATTGAAACACACCGACAAATTCAACAACAACTTCAACATTGAAAAACACCAACAAATTCAACAACAACCTCGAAATTGAAAAACACCAACAAATACAACAACAACCTCAACATTGAAAAACAACAAAAACCTCAACATTGAAAAACACCAACAAATTCAACAACAACCTCAACATTGAAAAACAACAACAACCTCAACATTGCAAAACACCAACAAATTCAACAACAACCTCAACATTTAAAAACACAAACAAATTCAACAACAACCTCAACATTGAAAAACAACAACAATCTCAATTTTGAAAAACACCAACAAATTCAACAACAACCTCAACATTGAAAAACAACAACAACCTCAACATTGAAAAACACCAACAAATTCAACAACAACCTTGACATTGAAAGACACCCTCAAATTAAAAATCAACCTCAACATTGAACAACACCAACAACCTCAATATTGAAAATACACCAGCAAATTCAACAACAACCTCAACATTTAAAAACAACAACAACCTCAACATTGAAAACACCAACAAATTCAACAACAACCTCAACATTGAAAAACACCAACAAATTCAACAACAACCTCAACATTGAAAAACACCAACAAACTCAACAACAACCTCAACATTGAAAAATAACAACAACCTCAACATTGAAAAACACCAACAAATTCAACAACAACCTCAACATTGAAAAACACCAACAAATTCAACAACAACCTCAACATTGAAAAACACCAACAAACTCAACAACAACCTCAACATTGAAAAATAACAACAACCTCAACATTGAAAAACACCAACAAATACAACAACAACCTCAACATTGAAAAACAACAAAAACCTCAACATTGAAAAACACCAACAAATTCAACAACAAACTCAACATTGAAAAACACCAACAAATTCAACAACAACCTCAAGATTGAAAAACAACAACAACCTCAACATTGAAAAACACCAACAAATTCAACAACAATCGCAACATTGAAAAACAACAACAACCTCAACATTGAAAAACACCAACAAATTCAACAACAACCTCGAAATTGAAAAACACCAACAAATTCAACAACAACCTAAACATTGAAAAACACCAACAAATTCAACAACAACCTCAACATTGAAAAACAACAACAACCTCAACATTGAAAAACACCAACAAATTCAACAACAACCTCAAGGTTGAAAAACACCAACAAATTCAACAACAACCTCAACATTTAAAAACAACAACAACCTCAACATTGAAAAACACCAACAAATTCAACAACAACCTCAACATTGAAAAACACCAACAAATTCAACAACAACCTCAACATTGAAAAACACCAACAAACTCAACAACAACCTCAACATTGAAAAATAACAACAACCTCAACATTGAAAAACACCAACAAATTCAACAACAACCTCAACATTGTAAAACACTAACAAATTCAACAACAACCTCAACATTGGAAAACATCAACAACCTCAACATTGAAAAACACCAACAAATTGAACAACAACCTCAACATTGAAAAACAACAACAACCTCAACATTGAAAAACACCAACAAATTCAACAACAACCTCAACATTGAAAAACACCAACAAATTCAACAACAACCTCAGCATTGAAAAACAACAACAACCTCAACATTGAAAAACACCAACAAATTCAACAACAACCTCAACATTGAAAAACAACAAGAACTTCAACATTGAAAAACACCGACAAATTCAACAACAACTTCAACATTGAAAAACACCAACAAATTCAACAACAACCTCGAAATTGAAAAACACCAACAAATACAACAACAACCTCAACATTGAAAAACAACAAAAACCTCAACATTGAAAAACACCAACAACTTCAACAACAACCTCAACATTGAAAAACAACAACAACCTCAACATTGCAAAACACCAACAAATTCAACAACAACCTCAACATTTAAAAACACCAACAAAGTCAACAACAACCTCAACATTGAAAAACAACAACAACCTCAACATTGCAAAACACCAACAAATTCAACAACAACCTCAACATTGAAAAACACCAACAAATTCAACAACAACCTCAACATTGAAAAACACCAACAAATTCAACAACAACCTCAACATTGAAAAACACCAACAAACTCAACAACAACCTCAACATTGAAAAATAACAACAACCTCAACATTGAAAAACACCAACAAATTCAACAACAACCTCAACATTGAAAAACACCAACAAATTCAACAACAAACTCAAGATTGAAAAACACCCTCAAATTCAACAACCTCAACATTGAAAAACAACAACAACCTCATCATTGAAAAACACCAACAAATTCAACAACAAACTCAACATTGAAAAACACCAACAAATTCAACAACAACCTCAAGATTGAAAAACAACAACAACCTCAACATTGAAAAACACCAACAAATTCAACAACAACTTCAACATTGAAAAACAACAACAACCTCAACATTGAAAAACACCAACAAATTCAACAACAACCTCAACATTGAAAAACACCAACAAATTCAACAACAACCTCAGCATTGAAAAACAACAACAAACTCAACATTGCAAAACACCAACAAATTCAACAACAACTTCAACATTGAAAAACACCAACAAATTCAACAACAACCTCGAAATTGAAAACACCAACAAATTCAACAACAACCTAAACATTGAAAAACACCAACAAATTCAACAACAACCTCAACATTGAAAATCAACAACAACCTCACCATTGAAAAACACCAACAAATTCAACAACAAACTCAACGTTGAAAAACACCAACAAATTCAACAACAACCTCAACATTGAAAAACAACAACAACCTCAACATTGAAAAATACCAACAAATTCAACAACAACCTCAACATTGAAAAACACCAACAAATTCAACAACAACCTCAACATTGAAAAACACCAACAAACTCAACAACAACGTCAACATTGAAAAATAACAACAACCTCAACATTGAAAAACACCAACAAATTCAACAACAACCTCAACATTGAAAAACACCAACAAATTCAACAACAACCTCAACATTGGAAAACATCAGCAACCTCAACATTGAAAGACACCAACAAATTCAACAACAACCTCAACATTGAAAAACAACAACAACCTCAACATTGAAAAACACCAACAAATTCAACAACAACCTCAACATTGAAAAACACCAACAAATTCAACAACAACCTCAACATTGAAAAAAAAACAACAACCTCAACATTGAAAAACACCAACAAATTCAACAACAACCTCAACATTGAAAAACAACAACAACCTCAACATTGAAAAACACCGACAAATTCAACAACAACTTCAACATTGAAAAACACCAACAAATTCAACAACAACCTCGAAATTGAAAAACACCAACAAATACAACAACAACCTCAACATTAAAAAACAACAAAAACCTCAACATTGAAAAACACCAACAAATTCAACAACAACCTCAACATTGAAAAACAACAACAACCTCAACATTGCAAAACACCAACAAATTCAACAACAACCTCAACATTTAAAAACACCAACAAATTCAACAACAACCTCAACATTGAAAAACAACAACAATCTCAACATTGAAAAACACCAACAAATTCAACAACAACCTCAACATTGAAAAACAACAACAACCTCAAAATTGAAAAACACCAACAAATTCAACAACAACCTCAACGTTGAAAAACACCAACAAATTCAACAACAACCTCAACATTGAAAAACAACAACAACCTCAACATTGAAAAATACCAACAAATTCAACAACAACCTCAACATTGAAAAACACGAACAAATTCAACAACATCCTCAACATTGAAAAACACCAACAAACTCAACAACAACCTCAACATTGAAAAATAACAACAACCTCAACATTGAAAAACACCAACAAATTCAACAACAACCTCAACATTGAAAAACACTAACAAATTCCACAACAACCTCAACATTGGAAAACATCAACAACCTCAACATTGAAAAACACCAACAAATTCAACAACAACCTCAACATTGAAAAACAACAACAACCTCAACATTGAAAAACACCAACAAATTCAACAACAACCTCAACATTGAAAAACACCAACAAATTCAACAACAACCTCAGCATTGAAAAACAACAACAACCTCAACATTGAAAAACACCAACAAATTCAACAACAACCTCAACATTGAAAAACAACAAAAACCTCAACATTGAAACACACCGACAAATTCAACAACAACTTCAACATTGAAAAACACCAACAAATTCAACAACAACCTCGAAATTGAAAAACACCAACAAATACAACAACAACCTCAACATTGAAAAACAACAAAAACCTCAACATTGAAAAACACCAACAAATTCAACAACAACCTCAACATTGAAAAACAACAACAACCTCAACATTGCAAAACACCAACAAATTCAACAACAACCTCAACATTTAAAAACACCAACAAATTCAACAACAACCTCAACATTGAAAAACAACAACAATCTCAACATTGAAAAACACCAACAAATTCAACAACAACCTCAACATTGAAAAACACCAACAAATTCAACAACAACCTCAACATTGAAAAAAAAACAACAACCTCAACATTGAAAAACACCAACAAATTCAACAACAACCTCAACATTGAAAAACAACAACAACCTCAACATTGAAAAACACCGACAAATTCAACAACAACTTCAACATTGAAAAACACCAACAAATTCAACAAGAACCTCGAAATTGAAAAACACCAACAAATACAACAACAACCTCAACATTAAAAAACAACAAAAACCTCAACATTGAAAAACACCAACAAATTCAACAACAACCTCAACATTGAAAAACAACAACAACCTCAACATTGCAAAACACCAACAAATTCAACAACAACCTCAACATTTAAAAACACCAACAAATTCAACAACAACCTCAACATTGAAAAACAACAACAATCTCAACATTGAAAAACACCAACAAATTCAACAACAACCTCAACATTGAAAAACAACAACAACCTCAAAATTGAAAAACACCAACAAATTCAACAACAACCTCAACGTTGAAAAACACCAACAAATTCAACAACAACCTCAACATTGAAAAACAACAACAACCTCAACATTGAAAAATACCAACAAATTCAACAACAACCTCAACATTGAAAAACACGAACAAATTCAACAACATCCTCAACATTGAAAAACACCAACAAACTCAACAACAACCTCAACATTGAAAAATAACAACAACCTCAACATTGAAAAACACCAACAAATTCAACAACAACCTCAACATTGAAAAACACTAACAAATTCAACAACAACCTCAACATTGGAAAACATCAACAACCTCAACATTGAAAAACACCAACAAATTCAACAACAACCTCAACATTGAAAAACAACAACAACCTCAACATTGAAAAACACCAACAAATTCAACAACAACCTCAACATTGAAAAACACCAACAAATTCAACAACAACCTCAGCATTGAAAAACAACAACAACCTCAACATTGAAAAACACCAACAAATTCAACAACAACCTCAACATTGAAAAACAACAAAAACCTCAACATTGAAACACACCGACAAATTCAACAACAACTTCAACATTGAAAAACACCAACAAATTCAACAACAACCTCGAAATTGAAAAACACCAACAAATACAACAACAACCTCAACATTGAAAAACAACAAAAACCTCAACATTGAAAAACACCAACAAATTCAACAACAACCTCAACATTGAAAAACAACAACAACCTCAACATTGCAAAACACCAACAAATTCAACAACAACCTCAACATTTAAAAACACCAACAAATTCAACAACAACCTCAACATTGAAAAACAACAACAATCTCAACATTGAAAAACACCAACAAATTCAACAACAACCTCAACATTGAAAAACAACAACAACCTCAACATTGAAAAACACCAACAAATTCAACAACAACCTTGACATTGAAAGACACCCTCAAATTAAAAATCAACCTCAACATTGAACAACACCAACAACCTCAATATTGAAAATACACCAGCAAATTCAACAACAACCTCAACATTTAAAAACAACAACAACCTCAACATTGAAAAACACCAACAAATTCAACAACAACCTCAACATTGAAAAACACCAACAAATTCAACAACAACCTCAACATTGAAAAACACCAACAAACTCAACAACAACCTCAACATTGAAAAATAACAACAACCTCAACATTGAAAAACACCAACAAATTCAACAACAACCTCAACATTGAAAAACACCAACAAATTCAACAACAACCTCAACATTGAAAAACACCAACAAACTCAACAACAACCTCAACATTGAAAAATAACAACAACCTCAACATTGAAAAACACCAACAAATACAACAACAACCTCAACATTGAAAAACAACAAAAACCTCACATTGAAAAACACCAACAACTTCAACAACAACCTCAACATTGAAAAACAACAACAACCTCAACATTGCAAAACACCAACAAATTCAACAACAACCTCAACATTTAAAAACACCAACAAAGTCAACAACAACCTCAACATTGAAAAACAACAACAATCTCAACATTGAAAAACACCAACAAATTCAACAACAACCTCAACATTGAAAAACAACAACAACCTCAACATTGAAAAACACCAACAAATTCAACAACAACCTCGACATTGAAAGACACCCTCAAATTAAAAATCAACCTCAACATTGAACAACACCAACAACCTCAAAATTGAAAATACACCAGCAAATTCAACAACAACCTCAACATTTAAAAACAACAACAACCTCAACATTGAAAAACACCAACAAATTCAACAACAGCCTCAACATTGAAAAACACCAACAAATTCAACAACAACATCAACATTGAAAAACACCAACAAACTCAACAACAACCTCAACATTGAAAAATAACAACAACCTCAACATTGAAAAACACCAACAAATTCAACAACAACCTCAACATTGAAAAACACCAACAAATTCAACAACAAACTCAAGATTGAAAAACACCCTCAAATTCAACAACCTCAACATTGAAAAACAACAACAACCTCATCATTGAAAAACACCAACAAATTCAACAACAAACTCAACATTGAAAAACACCAACAAATTCAACAACAACCTCAAGATTGAAAAACAACAACAACCTCAACATTGAAAAACACCAACAAATTCAACAACAACTTCAACATTGAAAAACAACAACAACCTCAACATTGAAAAACACCAACAAATTCAACAACAACCTCAACATTGAAAAACACCAACAAATTCAACAACAACCTCAGCATTGAAAAACAACAACAACCTCAACATTGAAAAACACCAACAAATTCAACAACAACTTCAACATTGAAAAACACCAACAAATTCAACAACAACCTCGAAATTGAAAAACACCAACAAATTCAACAACAACCTAAACATTGAAAAACACCAACAAATTCAACAACAACCTCAACATTGAAAATCAACAACAACCTCACCATTGAAAAACACCAACAAATTCAACAACAACCTCAACGTTGAAAAACACCAACAAATTCAACAACAACCTCAACATTGAAAAACAACAACAACCTCAACATTGAAAAATACCAACAAATTCAACAACAACCTCAACATTGAAAAACACCAACAAATTCAACAACAACCTCAACATTGAAAAACACCAACAAACTCAACAACAACGTCAACATTGAAAAATAACAACAACCTCAACATTGAAAAACACCAACAAATTCAACAACAACCTCAACATTGAAAAACACCAACAAATTCAACAACAACCTCAACATTGGAAAACATCAGCAACCTCAACATTGAAAAACACCAACAAATTCAACAACAACCTCAACATTGAAAAACAACAACAACCTCAACATTGAAAAACACCAACAAATTCAACAACAACCTCAACATTGAAAAACACCAACAAATTCAACAACAACCTCAACATTGAAAAACAACAACAACCTCAACATTGAAAAACACCAACAAATTCAACAACAACCTCAACATTGAAAAACAACAACAACCTCAACATTGAAAAACACCGACAAATTCAACAACAACTTCAACATTGAAAAACACCAACAAATTCAACAACAACCTCGAAATTGAAAAACACCAACAAATACAACAACAACCTCAACATTGAAAAACAACAAAAACCTCAACATTGAAAAACACCAACAAATTCAACAACAACCTCAACATTGAAAAACAACAACAACCTCAACATTGCAAAACACCAACAAATTCAACAACAACCTCAACATTTAAAAACACCAACAAATTCAACAACAACCTCAACATTGAAAAACAACAACAATCTCAACATTGAAAAACACCAACAAATTCAACAACAACCTCAACATTGAAAAACAACAACAACCTCAAAACTGAAAAACACCAACAAATTCAACAACAACCTCAACGGTGAAAAACACCAACAAATTCAACAACAACCTCAACATTGAAAAACAACAACAACCTCAACATTGAAAAATACCAACAAATTCAACAACAACCTCAACATTGAAAAACACGAACAAATTCAACAACATCCTCAACATTGAAAAACACCAACAAACTCAACAACAACCTCAACATTGAAAAATAACAACAACCTCAACATTGAAAAACACCAACAAATTCAACAACAACCTCAACATTGAAAAACACTAACAAATTCAACAACAACCTCAACATTGAAAAACAACAACAACCTCAACATTGAAAAACACCAACAAATTCAACAACAACCTCAACATTGAAAAACACCAACAAATTCAACAACAACCTCAGCATTGAAAAACAACAACAACCTCAACATTGAAAAACACCAACAAATTCAACAACAACCTCAACATTGAAAAACAACAAAAACCTCAACATTGAAACACACCGACAAATTCAACAACAACTTCAACATTGAAAAACACCAACAAATTCAACAACAACCTCGAAATTGAAAAACACCAACAAATACAACAACAACCTCAACATTGAAAAACAACAAAAGCCTCAACATTGAAAAACACCAACAAATTCAACAACAACCTCAACATTGAAAAACAACAACAACCTCAACATTGCAAAACACCAACAAATTCAACAACAACCTCAACATTTAAAAACACCAACAAATTCAACAACAACCTCAACATTGAAAAACAACAACAATCTCAACATTGAAAAACACCAACAAATTCAACAACAACCTCAACATTGTAAAACAACAACAACCTCAACATTGAAAAACACCAACAAATTCAACAACAACCTTGACATTGAAAGACACCCTCAAATTAAAAATCAACCTCAACATTGAACAACACCAACAACCTCAATATTGAAAATACACCAGCAAATTCAACAACAACCTCAACATTTAAAAACAACAACAACCTCAACATTGAAAAACACCAACAAATTCAACAACAACCTCAACATTGAAAAACACCAACAAATTCAACAACAACCTCAACATTGAAAAACACCAACAAACTCAACAACAACCTCAACATTGAAAAATAACAACAACCTCAACATTGAAAAACACCAACAAATTCAACAACAACCTCAACATTGAAAAACACCAACAAATTCAACAACAACCTCAACATTGAAAAAGACCAACAAACTCAACAACAACCTCAACATTGAAAAATAACAACAACCTCAACATTGAAAAACACCAACAAATTCAACAACAACCTCAACATTGAAAAACACCAACAAATTCAACAACAAACTCAAGATTGAAAAACACCCTCAAATTCAACAACCTCAACCTTGAAAAACAACAACAACCTCATCATTGAAAAACACCAACAAATTCAACAACAAACTCAACATTGAAAAACACCAACAAATTCAACAACAACCTCAAGATTGAAAAACAACAACAACCTCAACATTGAAAAACACCAACAAATTCAACAACAACCGCAACATTGAAAAACAACAACAACCTCAACATTGAAAAACACCAACAAATTCAACAACAACCTCAACATTGAAAAACACCAACAAATTCAACAACAACCTCAGCATTGAAAAACAACAACAACCTCAACATTGAAAAACACCAACAAATTCAACAACAACTTCAACATTGAAAAACACCAACAAATTCAACAACAACCTCGAAATTCAAAAACACCAACAAATTCAACAACAACCTAAACATTGAAAAACACCAACAAATTCAACAACAACCTCAACATTGAAAAACAACAACAACCTCAACATTGAAAAACACCAACAAATTCAACAATAACCTCAACGTTGAAAAACACCAACAAATTCAACAACAACCTCAACATTGAAAAACAACAACAACCTCAACATTGAAAAACACCAACAATTCAACAACAACCTCAACATTGAAAAACACCAACAAATTCAACAACAACCTCAACATTGAAAAACACCAACAAACTCAACAACAACGTCAACATTGAAAAATAACAATAACCTCAACATTGAAAAACACCAACAAATTCAACAACAACCTCAACATTGAAAAACACCAACAAATTCAACAACAACCTCAACATTGGAAAACATCAACAACCTCAACATTGAAAAACACCAACAAATTCAACAACAACCTCAACATTGAAAAACAACAACAACCTCAACATTGAAAAACACCAACAAATTCAACAACAACCTCAACATTGAAAAACACCAACAAATTCAACAACAACCTCAACATTGAAAAACAACAACAACCTCAACATTGAAAAACACCAACAAATTCAACAACAACCTCAACATTGAAAAACAACAACAACCTCAACATTGAAAAACACCGACAAATTCAACAACAACTTCAACATTGAAAAACACCAACAAATTCAACAACAACCTCGAAATTGAAAAACACCAACAAATACAACAACAACCTCAACATTGAAAAACAACAAAAACCTCAACATTGAAAAACACCAACAAATTCAACAACAACCTCAACATTGAAAAACAACAACAACCTCAACATTGAAAAACACCAACAAATTCAACAACAACCTCAACATTGAAAAACACCATCAAATTCAACAACAACCTCAACATTGAAAAACAACAACAATCTCAACATTGAAAAACACCAACAAATTCAACAACAACCTCAACATTGAAAAACAACAACAACCTCAACATTGAAAAACACCAACAAATTCAACAACAACCTCGACATTGAAAGACACCCTCAAATTAAAAATCAACCTCAACATTGAACAACACCAATAACCTCAATATTGAAAATACACCAGCAAATTCAACAACAACCTCAACATTTAAAAACAACAACAACCTCAACATTGAACAACACCAACAAATTCAACAACAACCTCAACATTGAAAAACACCAACAAATTCAACAACAACCTCAACATTGAAAAACACCAACAAACTCAACAACAACCTCAACATTGAAAAATAACATCAACCTCAACATTGAAAAACACCAACAAATTCAACAACAACCTCAACATTGAAAAACACCAACAAATTCAACAACAAACTCAAGATTGAAAAACACCCTCAAATTCAACAACCTCAACATTGAAAAACAACAACAACCTCATCATTGAAAAACACCAACAAATTCAACAACAAACTCAACATTGAAAAACACCAACAAATTCAACAACAACCTCAAGATTGAAAAACAACAACAACCTCAACATTGAAAAACACCGACAAATTCAACAACAACCGCAACATTGAAAAACAACAACAACCTCAACATTGAAAAACACCAACAAATTCAACAACAACCTCAACATTGAAAAACACCAACAAATTCAATAACAACCTCAGCATTGAAAAACAACAACAACCTCAACATTGAAAAACACCAACAAATTCAACAACAACTTCAACATTGAAAAACACCAACAAATTCAACAACAACCTCGAAATTGAAAAACACCAACAAATTCAACAACAACCTAAACATTGAAAAACACCAACAAATTCAACAACAACCTCAACATTGAAAAACAACAACAACCTCAACATTGAAAAACGCCAACAAATTCAACAACAACCTCAACGTTGAAAAACACCAACAAATTCAACAACAACCTCAACATTGAAAAACAACAACAACCTCAACATTGAAAAACACCAACAAATTCAACAACAACCTCAACATTGAAAAACACCAACAAATTCAACAACAACCTCAACATTGAAAAACACCAACAAACTCAACAACAACGTCAACATTGAAAAATAACAACAACCTCAACATTGAAAAACACCAACAAATTCAACAACAACCTCAACATTGAAAAACACCAACAAATTCAACAACAACCTCAACATTGGAAAACATCAACAACCTCAAAATTGAAAAACAACAACAACCTCAACATTGAAAAACACCAACAAATTCAACAACAACCTCAACATTGAAAAACAACAACAACCTCAACATTGAAAAACACCGACAAATTCAACAACAACTTCAACATTGAAAAACACCAACAAATTCAACAACAACCTCGAAATTGAAAAACACCAACAAATACAACAACAACCTCAACATTGAAAAACAACAAAAACCTCAACATTGAAAAACACCAACAAATTCAACAACAACCTCAACATTGAAAAACAACAACAACCTCAACATTGCAAAACACCAACAAATTCAACAACAACCTCAACATTTAAAAACACCAACAAATTCAACAACAACCTCAACATTGAAAAACAACAACAATCTCAACATTGAAAAACACCAACAAATTCAACAACAACCTCAGCATTGAAAAACAAGAACAACCTCAAAATTGAAAAACACCAACAAATTCAACAACAACCTCAACGTTGAAAAACACCAACAAATTCAACAACAACCTCAACATTGAAAAACAACAACAACCTCAACATTGAAAAATACCAACAAATTCAACAACAACCTCAACATTGAAAAACACCAACAAATTCAACAACATCCTCAACATTGAAAAACACCAACAAACTCAACAACAACCTCAACATTGAAAAATAACAACAACCTCAACATTGAAAAACACCAACAAATTCAACAACAACCTCAACATTGAAAAACACTAACAAATTCAACAACAACCTCAACATTGGAAAACATCAACAACCTCAACATTGAAAAACACCAACAAATTCAACAACAACCTCAACATTGAAAAACAACAACAACCTCAACATTGAAAAACACCAACAAATTCAACAACAACCTCAACATTGAAAAACACCAACAAATTCAACAACAACCTCAGCATTGAAAAACAACAACAACCTCAACATTGAAAAACACCAACAAATTCAACAACAACCTCAACATTGAAAAACAACAAAAACCTCAACATTGAAACACACCGACAAATTCAACAACAACTTCAACATTGAAAAACACCAACAAATTCAACAACAACCTCGAAATTGAAAAACACCAACAAATACAACAACAACCTCAACATTGAAAAACAACAAAAACCTCAACATTGAAAAACACCAACAAATTCAACAACAACCTCAACATTGAAAAACAACAACAACCTCAACATTGCAAAACACCAACAAATTCAACAACAACCTCAACATTTAAAAACACCAACAAATTCAACAACAACCTCAACATTGAAAAACAACAACAATCTCAACATTGAAAAACACCAACAAATTCAACAACAACCTCAACATTGAAAAACAACAACAACCTCAACATTGAAAAACAACAACAAATTCAACAACAACCTTGACATTGAAAGACACCCTCAAATTAAAAATCAACCTCAACATTGAACAACACCAACAACCTCAATATTGAAAATACACCAGCAAATTCAACAACAACCTCAAAATTTAAAAACAACAACAACCTCAACATTGAAAAACACCAACAAATTCAACAACAACCTCAACATTGAAAAACACCAACAAATTCAACAACAACCTCAACATTGAAAAACACCAACAAACTCAACAACAACCTCAACATTGAAAAATAACAACAACCTCAACATTGAAAAACACCAACAAATTCAACAACAACCTCAACATTGAAAAACACCAACAAATTCAACAACAACCTCAACATTGAAAAAGACCAACAAACTCAACAACAACCTCAACATTGAAAAATAACAACAACCTCAACATTGAAAAACACCAACAAATTCAACAACAACCTCAACATTGAAAAACACCAACAAATTCAACAACAAACTCAAGATTGAAAAACACCCTCAAATTCAACAACCTCAACCTTGAAAAACAACAACAACCTCATCATTGAAAAACACCAACAAATTCAACAACAAACTCAACATTGAAAAACACCAACAAATTCAACAACTACCTCAAGATTGAAAAACAACAACAACCTCAACATTGAAAAACACCAACAAATTCAACAACAACCGCAACATTGAAAAACAACAACAACCTCAACATTGAAAAACACCAACAAATTCAACAACAACCTCAACATTGAAAAACACCAACAAATTCAACAACAACCTCAGCATTGAAAAACAACAACAACCTCAACATTGAAAAACACCAACAAATTCAACAACAACTTCAACATTGAAAAACACCAACAAATTCAACAACAACCTCGAAATTGAAAAACACCAACAAATTCAACAACAACCTAAACATTGAAAAACACCAACAAATTCAACAACAACCTCAACATTGAAAAACAACAACAACCTCAACATTGAAAAACACCAACAAATTCAACAACAACCTCAACGTTGAAAAACACCAACAAATTCAACAACAACCTCAACATTGAAAAACAACAACAACCTCAACATTGAAAAACACCAACAATTCAACAACAACCTCAACATTGAAAAACACCAACAAATTCAACAACAACCTCAACATTGAAAAACACCAACAAACTCAACAACAACGTCAACATTGAAAAATAACAATAACCTCAACATTGAAAAACACCAACAAATTCAACAACAACCTCAACATTGAAAAACACCAACAAATTCAACAACAACCTCAACATTGGAAAACATCAACAACCTCAACATTGAAAAACACCAACAAATTCAACAACAACCTCAACATTGAAAAACAACAACAACCTCAACATTGAAAAACACCAACAAATTCAACAACAACCTCAACATTGAAAAACACCAACAAATTCAACAACAACCTCAACATTGAAAAACAACAACAACCTCAACATTGAAAAACACCAACAAATTCAACAACAACCTCAACATTGAAAAACAACAACAACCTCAACATTGAAAAACACCGACAAATTCAACAAACAACTTCAACATTGAAAAACACCAACAAATTCAACAACAACCTCGAAATTGAAAAACACCAACAAATACAACAACAACCTCAACATTGAAAAACAACAAAAACCTCAACATTGAAAAACACCAACAAATTCAACAACAACCTCAACATTGAAAAACAACAACAACCTCAACATTGAAAAACACCAACAAATTCAACAACAACCTCAACATTTAAAAACACCATCAAATTCAACAACAACCTCAACATTGAAAAACAACAACAATCTCAACATTGAAAAACACCAACAAATTCAACAACAACCTCAACATTGAAAAACAACAACAACCTCAACATTGAAAAACACCAACAAATTCAACAACAACCTCGACATTGAAAGACACCCTCAAATTAAAAATCAACCTCAACATTGAACAACACCAACAACCTCAATATTGAAAATACACCAGCAAATTCAACAACAACCTCAACATTTAAAAACAACAACAACCTCAACATTGAAAAACACCAGCAAATTCAACAACAACCTCAACATTGAAAAACACCAACAAATTCAACAACAACCTCAACATTGAAAAACACCAACAA
Organism: Isurus oxyrinchus; assembly: GCA_026770705.1. Taxonomy (NCBI): domain Eukaryota; kingdom Metazoa; phylum Chordata; class Chondrichthyes; order Lamniformes; family Lamnidae; genus Isurus; species Isurus oxyrinchus. The sequence goes on along the minus strand of JANJGN010001685.1, from coordinate 84,394 downwards.
ACTCAACAACAACCTCAACATTGAAAAATAACATCAACCTCAACATTGAAAAACACCAACAAATTCAACAACAACCTCAACATTGAAAAACACCAACAAATTCAACAACAAACTCAAGATTGAAAAACACCCTCAAATTCAACAACCTCAACATTGAAAAACAACAACAACCTCATCATTGAAAAACACCAACAAATTCAACAACAAACTCAACATTGAAAAACACCAACAAATTCAACAACAACCTCGAAATTGAAAAACACCAACAAATACAACAACAACCTCAACATTGAAAAACAACAAAAACCTCAACATTGAAAAACACCAACAAATTCAACAACAACCTCAACATTGAAAAACAACAACAACCTCAACATTGCAAAACACCAACAAATTCAACAACAACCTCAACATTTAAAAACACCAACAAATTCAACAACAACCTCAACATTGAAAAACAACAACAATCTCAACATTGAAAAACACCAACAAATTCAACAACAACCTCAACATTGAAAAACAACAACAACCTCAACATTGAAAAACAACAACAAATTCAACAACAACCTTGACATTGAAAGACACCCTCAAATTAAAAATCAACCTCAACATTGAACAACACCAACAACCTCAATATTGAAAATACACCAGCAAATTCAACAACAACCTCAAAATTTAAAAACAACAACAACCTCAACATTGAAAAACACCAACAAATTCAACAACAACCTCAACATTGAAAAACACCAACAAATTCAACAACAACCTCAACATTGAAAAACACCAACAAACTCAACAACAACCTCAACATTGAAAAATAACAACAACCTCAACATTGAAAAACACCAACAAATTCAACAACAACCTCAACATTGAAAAACACCAACAAATTCAACAACAACCTCAACATTGAAAAAGACCAACAAACTCAACAACAACCTCAACATTGAAAAATAACAACAACCTCAACATTGAAAAACACCAACAAATTCAACAACAACCTCAACATTGAAAAACACCAACAAATTCAACAACAAACTCAAGATTGAAAAACACCCTCAAATTCAACAACCTCAACCTTGAAAAACAACAACAACCTCATCATTGAAAAACACCAACAAATTCAACAACAAACTCAACATTGAAAAACACCAACAAATTCAACAACTACCTCAAGATTGAAAAACAACAACAACCTCAACATTGAAAAACACCAACAAATTCAACAACAACCGCAACATTGAAAAACAACAACAACCTCAACATTGAAAAACACCAACAAATTCAACAACAACCTCAACATTGAAAAACACCAACAAATTCAACAACAACCTCAGCATTGAAAAACAACAACAACCTCAACATTGAAAAACACCAACAAATTCAACAACAACTTCAACATTGAAAAACACCAACAAATTCAACAACAACCTCGAAATTGAAAAACACCAACAAATTCAACAACAACCTAAACATTGAAAAACACCAACAAATTCAACAACAACCTCAACATTGAAAAACAACAACAACCTCAACATTGAAAAACACCAACAAATTCAACAACAACCTCAACGTTGAAAAACACCAACAAATTCAACAACAACCTCAACATTGAAAAACAACAACAACCTCAACATTGAAAAACACCAACAATTCAACAACAACCTCAACATTGAAAAACACCAACAAATTCAACAACAACCTCAACATTGAAAAACACCAACAAACTCAACAACAACGTCAACATTGAAAAATAACAATAACCTCAACATTGAAAAACACCAACAAATTCAACAACAACCTCAACATTGAAAAACACCAACAAGTTCAACAACAACCTCAACATTGGAAAACATCAACAACCTCAACATTGAAAAACACCAACAAATTCAACAACAACCTCAACATTGAAAAACAACAACAACCTCAACATTGAAAAACACCAACAAATTCAACAACAACCTCAACATTGAAAAACACCAACAAATTCAACAACAACCTCAACATTGAAAAACAACAACAACCTCAACATTGAAAAACACCAACAAATTCAACAACAACCTCAACATTGAAAAACAACAACAACCTCAACATTGAAAAACACCGACAAATTCAACAAACAACTTCAACATTGAAAAACACCAACAAATTCAACAACAACCTCGAAATTGAAAAACACCAACAAATACAACAACAACCTCAACATTGAAAAACAACAAAAACCTCAACATTGAAAAACACCAACAAATTCAACAACAACCTCAACATTGAAAAACAACAACAACCTCAACATTGAAAAACACCAACAAATTCAACAACAACCTCAACATTTAAAAACACCATCAAATTCAACAACAACCTCAACATTGAAAAACAACAACAATCTCAACATTGAAAAACACCAACAAATTCAACAACAACCTCAACATTGAAAAACAACAACAACCTCAACATTGAAAAACACCAACAAATTCAACAACAACCTCGACATTGAAAGACACCCTCAAATTAAAAATCAACCTCAACATTGAACAACACCAACAACCTCAATATTGAAAATACACCAGCAAATTCAACAACAACCTCAACATTTAAAAACAACAACAACCTCAACATTGAAAAACACCAGCAAATTCAACAACAACCTCAACATTGAAAAACACCAACAAATTCAACAACAACCTCAACATTGAAAAACACCAACAAACTCAACAACAACCTCAACATTGAAAAATAACATCAACCTCAACATTGAAAAACACCAACAAATTCAACAACAACCTCAACATTGAAAAACACCAACAAATTCAACAACAAACTCAAGATTGAAAAACACCCTCAAATTCAACAACCTCAACATTGAAAAACAACAACAACCTCATCATTGAAAAACACCAACAAATTCAACAACAAACTCAACATTGAAAAACACCAACAAATTCAACAACAACCTCAAGATTGAAAAACAACAACAACCTCAACATTGAAAAACACCAACAAATTCAACAACAACCGCAACATTGAAAAACAACAACAACCTCAACATTGAAAAACACCAACAAATTCAACAACAACCTCAACATTGAAAAACACCAACAAATTCAACAACAACCTCAGCATTGAAAAACAACAACAACCTCAACATTGAAAAACACCAACAAATTCAACAACAACTTCAACATTGAAAAACACCAACAAATTCAACAACAACCTCGAAATTGAAAAACACCAACAAATTCAACAACAACCTAAACATTGAAAAACACCAACAAATTCAACAACAACCTCAACATTGAAAAACAACAACAACCTCAACATTGAAAAACGCCAACAAATTCAACAACAACCTCAACGTTGAAAAACACCAACAAATTCAACAACAACCTCAACATTGAAAAACAACAACAACCTCAACATTGAAAAACACCAACAAATTCAACAACAACCTCAACATTGAAAAACACCAACAAATTCAACAACAACCTCAACATTGAAAAACACCAACAAACTCAACAACAACGTCAACATTGAAAAATAACAACAACCTCAACATTGAAAATCACCAACAAATTCAACAACAACCTCAACATTGAAAAACACCAACAAATTCAACAACAACCTCAACATTGGAAAACATCAACAACCTCAACATTGAAAAACACCAACAAATTCAACAACAACCTCAACATTGAAAAACAACAACAACCTCAACATTGAAAAACACCAACAAATTCAACAACAACCTCAACATTGAAAAACACCAACAAATTCAACAACAACCTCAACATTGAAAAACAACAACAACCTCAACATTGAAAAACACCAACAAATTCAACAACAACCTCAACATTGAAAAACAACAACAACCTCAACATTGAAAAACACCGACAAATTCAACAACAAATTCAACATTGAAAAACACCAACAAATTCAACAACAACCTCGAAATTGAAAAACACCAACAAATACACCAACAAATTCAACAACAACCTCAACATTGAAAAACAACAACAACCTCAACATTGAAAAACACCAACAAATTCAACAACAACCTCAACATTGAAAAACAACAACAAACTAAACATTGAAAAACGCCAACAAATTAAACAACAACCTCAACATTGAAAAACAACAACAACCTCAACATTGAAAAACACCAACAAATTCAACAACAACCTCAACATTGAAAAACACCAACAAATTCAACAACAACCTCAACATTGAAAAACACCAACAAATTCAACAACAACCTCGAAGTTGAAAAACACCAACAAATTCAACAACAAACTCAACATTAAAAAACGCCAACAAATTTAACAACAACCTCAACATTGAAAAACAACAACAACCTCAACAGTGAAAAACACCAACAAAGTCAACAACAACCTCAACATTGAAAAGCACCAACAAATTCAACAACAACCTCAACATTGAAAAACAACAACAACCTCAACATTGAAAAACACCAACAAATTCAACAGTAACCTCAACATTGAAAAACAACAACAACCTCAACATTGAAAAACACCAACAAATTCAACAACAACCTCAACATTGAAAAACAACAACAACCTCAACATTGAAAAACACCAACAAATTCAACAACAACCTCAACATTGAAAAACAACAACAACCTCAACAGTGAAAAACACCAACAAATTCAACAACAACCTCAACATTGAAAAACACCAGCAAATTCAACAGCAACCTCAACATTGAAAAACAACAACAACCTCAACATTGAAAAACACCAACAAATTCAACAACAACCTCAACATTGAAAAACACCAACAAATTCAACAACAACCTCAACATTGAAAAACACCAACAAACTCAACAACAACGTCAACATTGAAAAATAACAACAACCTCAACATTGAAAATCACCAACAAATTCAACAACAACCTCAACATTGAAAAACACCAACAAATTCAACAACAACCTCAACATTGGAAAACATCAACAACCTCAACATTGAAAAACACCAACAAATTCAACAACAACCTCAACATTGAAAAACAACAACAACCTCAACATTGAAAAACACCAACAAATTCAACAACAACCTCAACATTGAAAAACACCAACAAATTCAACAACAACCTCAACATTGAAAAACAACAACAACCTCAACATTGAAAAACACCAACAAATTCAACAACAACCTCAACATTGAAAAACAACAACAACCTCAACATTGAAAAACACCGACAAATTCAACAACAAATTCAACATTGAAAAACACCAACAAATTCAACAACAACCTCGAAATTGAAAAACACCAACAAATACACCAACAAATTCAACAACAACCTCAACATTGAAAAACAACAACAACCTCAACATTGAAAAACACCAACAAATTCAACAACAACCTCAACATTGAAAAACAACAACAAACTAAACATTGAAAAACGCCAACAAATTAAACAACAACCTCAACATTGAAAAACAACAACAACCTCAACATTGAAAAACACCAACAAATTCAACAACAACCTCAACATTGAAAAACACCAACAAATTCAACAACAACCTCAACATTGAAAAACACCAACAAATTCAACAACAACCTCGAAGTTGAAAAACACCAACAAATTCAACAACAAACTCAACATTAAAAAACGCCAACAAATTTAACAACAACCTCAACATTGAAAAACAACAACAACCTCAACAGTGAAAAACACCAACAAAGTCAACAACAACCTCAACATTGAAAAGCACCAACAAATTCAACAACAACCTCAACATTGAAAAACAACAACAACCTCAACATTGAAAAACACCAACAAATTCAACAGTAACCTCAACATTGAAAAACAACAACAACCTCAACATTGAAAAACACCAACAAATTCAACAACAACCTCAACATTGAAAAACAACAACAACCTCAACATTGAAAAACACCAACAAATTCAACAACAACCTCAACATTGAAAAACAACAACAACCTCAACAGTGAAAAACACCAACAAATTCAACAACAACCTCAACATTGAAAAACACCAGCAAATTCAACAGCAACCTCAACATTGAAAAACAACAACAACCTCAACATTGAAAAACACCAACAAATTCAACAACAACTTCAACATTGAAAAACACCAACAAATTCAACAACAACCTCGAAATTGAAAAACACCAACAAATACAACAACAACCTCTACATTGAAAAACAACAACAACCTCAACATTGAAAAACACCACCAAATTCAACAACAACCTCAACATTGAAAAACAACAACAACCTCAACATTGCAAAACACCAGCAAATTCAACAACAACCTCAACATTTAAAAACAACATCAATCACAACATTGAAAAACACCAACAAATTCAACAACAACATCAGCATTGAAAAACAACAACAACCTCAACATTGAAAAACACCAACAAATTCAACAACAACCTCGACATTGAAAAACAACAACAACCTCAACATTGAAAAACACCAACAAATTCAGCAACAACCTCAACATTGAAGAACAACAACAACCTCAAAATTGAAAAACACCAACAAATTCAACAACAACTTCAACATTGAAAAACAGGAACAAATTCAACAACAACCTCAGCATTGAAAAACAACAACAACCTCAACATTGAAAAACACCAACAAATTCAACAACAACCTCAACATTGAAAAACAACAACAACCTCAACATTGAAAAATACCAACAAATTCAACAACAACTTCAACATTGAAAAACACCAACAAATTCAACAACAACCTCGAAATTGAAAAACACCAACAAATTCAACAACAACCTCAACTTTGAAAAACAACAACAACATCAACATTGAAAAACACCAACAAATTCAACAACAACCTCAGCATTGAAAAACAACAACAACCTCAACATTGAAAAACACCAACAAATTCAACAACAACCTCAACATTGAAAAACAACAACAACCTCAACATTGAAAAACACCAACAAATTCAACAACAACTTCAACATTGAAAAACACCAACAAATTCAACAACCACCTCGAACTTGAAAAACACCAACAAATTCAACAACAACCTCAACTTTGAAAAACAACAACAACCTCAACTTTGAAAAACACCAACAAACTCAACAACAACCTCAACATTGAAAAACAACAACAACCTCAACATTGAAAAACACCAACAAATTCAACAACAACCTCAACATTGAAAAACACCAACAAATTCAACAACAACCTCAGCATTGAAAAACACCAACAACCTCAACATTGAAAAACACCAACAAATTCAACAACAACCTCAACATTGAAAAACAACAACAACCTCAACATTGAAAAACACCAACAAATTCAACAACAACCTCAACATTGAAAAACAACAACAAACTAAACATTGAAAAACACCAACAAATTAAACAACAACCTCAACATTGAAAAACAACAACAACCTCAACATTGAAAAACACCTACAAATTCAACAACAACCTCAACATTGAAAAACACCAACAAATTCAACAACAACCTCAACATTGAAAAACACCAACAAATTCAACAACAACCTCGAAGTTGAAAAACACCAACAAATTCAACAACAAACTCAATATTGAAAAACGCCAACAAATTCAACAACAACCTCAACATTGAAAAACAACAACAACCTCAACATTGAAAAACACCAACAAAGTCAACAACAACCTCAACATTGAAAAGCACCAACAAATTCAACAACAACCTCAACATTGAAAAACAACAACAACCTCAACATTGAAAATCACCAACAAATTCAACAACAACCTCAACATTGAAAAACAACAACAACCTCAACATTGAAAAACACCAACAAATTCAACAACAACCTCAACATTGAAAAACAACAACAACCTCAACATTGAAAAACACCGACAAATTCAACAACAAATTCAACATTGAAAAACACCAACAAATTCAACAACAACCTCGAAATTGAAAAACACCAACAAATACACCAACAAATTCAACAACAACCTCAACATTGAAAAACAACAACAACCTCAACATTGAAAAACACCAACAAATTCAACAACAACCTCAACATTGAAAAACAACAACAAACTAAACATTGAAAAACGCCAACAAATTAAACAACAACCTCAACATTGAAAAACAACAACAACCTCAACATTGAAAAACACCAACAAATTCAACAACAACCTCAACATTGAAAAACACCAACAAATTCAACAACAACCTCAACATTGAAAAACACCAACAAATTCAACAACAACCTCGAAGTTGAAAAACACCAACAAATTCAACAACAAACTCAACATTAAAAAACGCCAACAAATTTAACAACAACCTCAACATTGAAAAACAACAACAACCTCAACAGTGAAAAACACCAACAAAGTCAACAACAACCTCAACATTGAAAAGCACCAACAAATTCAACAACAACCTCAACATTGAAAAACAACAACAACCTCAACATTGAAAAACACCAACAAATTCAACAGTAACCTCAACATTGAAAAACAACAACAACCTCAACATTGAAAAACACCAACAAATTCAACAACAACCTCAACATTGAAAAACAACAACAACCTCAACATTGAAAAACACCAACAAATTCAACAACAACCTCAACATTGAAAAACAACAACAACCTCAACAGTGAAAAACACCAACAAATTCAACAACAACCTCAACATTGAAAAACACCAGCAAATTCAACAGCAACCTCAACATTGAAAAACAACAACAACCTCAACATTGAAAAACACCAACAAATTCAACAAACAACTTCAACATTGAAAAACACCAACAAATTCAACAACAACCTCGAAATTGAAAAACACCAACAAATACAACAACAACCTCAACATTGAAAAACAACAAAAACCTCAACATTGAAAAACACCAACAAATTCAACAACAACCTCAACATTGAAAAACAACAACAACCTCAACATTGAAAAACACCAACAAATTCAACAACAACCTCAACATTTAAAAACACCATCAAATTCAACAACAACCTCAACATTGAAAAACAACAACAATCTCAACATTGAAAAACACCAACAAATTCAACAACAACCTCAACATTGAAAAACAACAACAACCTCAACATTGAAAAACACCAACAAATTCAACAACAACCTCGACATTGAAAGTCACCCTCAAATTAAAAATCAACCTCAACATTGAACAACACCAACAACCTCAATATTGAAAATACACCAGCAAATTCAACAACAACCTCAACATTTAAAAACAACAACAACCTCAACATTGAAAAACACCAGCAAATTCAACAACAACCTCAACATTGAAAAACACCAACAAATTCAACAACAACCTCAACATTGAAAAACACCAACAAACTCAACAACAACCTCAACATTGAAAAATAACATCAACCTCAACATTGAAAAACACCAACAAATTCAACAACAACCTCAACATTGAAAAACACCAACAAATTCAACAACAAACTCAAGATTGAAAAACACCCTCAAATTCAACAACCTCAACATTGAAAAACAACAACAACCTCATCATTGAAAAACACCAACAAATTCAACAACAAACTCAACATTGAAAAACACCAACAAATTCAACAACAACCTCAAGATTGAAAAACAACAACAACCTCAACATTGAAAAACACCAACAAATTCAACAACAACCGCAACATTGAAAAACAACAACAACCTCAACATTGAAAAACACCAACAAATTCAACAACAACCTCAACATTGAAAAACACCAACAAATTCAACAACAACCTCAGCATTGAAAAACAACAACAACCTCAACATTGAAAAACACCAACAAATTCAACAACAACTTCAACATTGAAAAACACCAACAAATTCAACAACAACCTCGAAATTGAAAAACACCAACAAATTCAACAACAACCTAAACATTGAAAAACACCAACAAATTCAACAACAACCTCAACATTGAAAAACAACAACAACCTCAACATTGAAAAACGCCAACAAATTCAACAACAACCTCAACGTTGAAAAACACCAACAAATTCAACAACAACCTCAACATTGAAAAACAACAACAACCTCAACATTGAAAAACACCAACAAATTCAACAACAACCTCAACATTGAAAAACACCAACAAATTCAACAACAACCTCAACATTGAAAAACACCAACAAACTCAACAACAACGTCAACATTGAAAAATAACAACAACCTCAACATTGAAAAACACCAACAAATTCAACAACAACCTCAACATTGAAAAACACCAACAAATTCAACAACAACCTCAACATTGGAAAACATCAACAACCTCAACATTGAAAAACACCAACAAATTCAACAACAGCCTCAACATTGAAAAACAACAACAACCTCAACATTGAAAAACACCAACAAATTCAACAACAACCTCAACATTGAAAAACACCAACAAATTCAACAACAACCTCAACATTGAAAAACAACAACAACCTCAACATTGAAAAACACCAACAAATTCAACAACAACCTCAACATTGAAAAACAACAACAACCTCAACATTGAAAAACACCGACAAATTCAACAACAAATTCAACATTGAAAAACACCAACAAATTCAACAACAACCTCGAAATTGAAAAACACCAACAAATACACCAACAAATTCAACAACAACCTCAACATTGAAAAACAACAACAACCTCAACATTGAAAAACACCAACAAATTCAACAACAACCTCAACATTGAAAAACAACAACAAACTAAACATTGAAAAACGCCAACAAATTAAACAACAACCTCAACATTGAAAAACAACAACAACCTCAACATTGAAAAACACCAACAAATTCAACAACAACCTCAACATTGAAAAACACCAACAAATTCAACAACAACCTCAACATTGAAAAACACCAACAAATTCAACAACAACCTCGAAGTTGAAAAACACCAACAAATTCAACAACAAACTCAACATTAAAAAACGCCAACAAATTTAACAACAACCTCAACATTGAAAAACAACAACAACCTCAACAGTGAAAAACACCAACAAAGTCAACAACAACCTCAACATTGAAAAGCACCAACAAATTCAACAACAACCTCAACATTGAAAAACAACAACAACCTCAACATTGAAAAACACCAACAAATTCAACAGTAACCTCAACATTGAAAAACAACAACAACCTCAACATTGAAAAACACCAACAAATTCAACAACAACCTCAACATTGAAAAACAACAACAACCTCAACATTGAAAAACACCAACAAATTCAACAACAACCTCAACATTGAAAAACAACAACAACCTCAACAGTGAAAAACAACAACAAATTCAACAACAACCTCAACATTGAAAATCACCAGCAAATTCAACAGCAACCTCAACATTGAAAAACAACAACAACCTCAACATTGAAAAACACCAACAAATTCAACAACAACTTCAACATTGAAAAACACCAACAAATTCAACAACAACCTCGAAATTGAAAAACACCAACAAATACAACAACAACCTCTAAATTGAAAAACAACAACAACCTCAACATTGAAAAACACCACCAAATTCAACAACAACCTCAACATTGAAAAACAACAACAACCTCAACATTGCAAAACACCAGCAAATTCAACAACAACCTCAACATTTAAAAACAACATCAATCACAACATTGAAAAACACCAACAAATTCAACAACAACATCAGCATTGAAAAACAACAACAACCTCAACATTGAAAAACACCAACAAATTCAACAACAACCTCGACATTGAAAAACAACAACAACCTCAACATTGAAAAACACCAACAAATTCAGCAACAACCTCAACATTGAAGAACAACAACAACCTCAAAATTGAAAAACACCAACAAATTCAACAACAACTTCAACATTGAAAAACAGGAACAAATTCAACAACAACCTCAGCATTGAAAAACAACAACAACCTCAACATTGAAAAACACCAACAAATTCAACAACAACCTCAACATTGAAAAACAACAACAACCTCAACATTGAAAAATACCAACAAATTCAACAACAACTTCAACATTGAAAAACACCAACAAATTCAACAACAACCTCGAAATTGAAAAACACCAACAAATTCAACAACAACCTCAACTTTGAAAAACAACAACAACATCAACATTGAAAAACACCAACAAATTCAACAACAACCTCAACATTGAAAAACAACAACAACCTCAACATTGAAAAACACCAACAAATTCAACAACAACCTCAACATTGAAAAACAACAACAACCTCAACATTGAAAAACACCAACAAATTCAACAACAACTTCAACATTGAAAAACACCAACAAATTCAACAACCACCTCGAACTTGAAAAACACCAACAAATTCAACAACAACCTCAACTTTGAAAAACAACAACAACCTCAACTTTGAAAAACACCAACAAACTCAACAACAACCTCAACATTGAAAAACAACAACAACCTCAACATTGAAAAACACCAACAAATTCAACAACAACCTCAACATTGAAAAACACCAACAAATTCAACAACAACCTCAGCATTGAAAAACACCAACAACCTCAACATTGAAAAACACCAACAAATTCAACAACAACCTCAACATTGAAAAACAACAACAACCTCAACATTGAAAAACACCAACAAATTCAACAACAACCTCAACATTGAAAAACAACAACAAACTAAACATTGAAAAACACCAACAAATTAAACAACAACCTCAACATTGAAAAACAACAACAACCTCAACATTGAAAAACACCTACAAATTCAACAACAACCTCAACATTGAAAAACACCAACAAATTCAACAACAACCTCAACATTGAAAAACACCAACAAATTCAACAACAACCTCGAAGTTGAAAAACACCAACAAATTCAACAACAAACTCAATATTGAAAAACGCCAACAAATTCAACAACAACCTCAACATTGAAAAACAACAACAACCTCAACATTGAAAAACACCAACAAAGTCAACAACAACCTCAACATTGAAAAGCACCAACAAATTCAACAACAACCTCAACATTGAAAAACAACAACAACCTCAACATTGAAAATCACCAACAAATTCAACAACAACCTCAACATTGAAAAACAACAACAACCTCAACATTGAAAAACACCAACAAATTCAACAACAACCTCAACATTGAAAAACAACAACAACCTCAACATTGAAAAACACCGACAAATTCAACAACAAATTCAACATTGAAAAACACCAACAAATTCAACAACAACCTCGAAATTGAAAAACACCAACAAATACACCAACAAATTCAACAACAACCTCAACATTGAAAAACAACAACAACCTCAACATTGAAAAACACCAACAAATTCAACAACAACCTCAACATTGAAAAACAACAACAAACTAAACATTGAAAAACGCCAACAAATTAAACAACAACCTCAACATTGAAAAACAACAACAACCTCAACATTGAAAAACACCAACAAATTCAACAACAACCTCAACATTGAAAAACACCAACAAATTCAACAACAACCTCAACATTGAAAAACACCAACAAATTCAACAACAACCTCGAAGTTGAAAAACACCAACAAATTCAACAACAAACTCAACATTAAAAAACGCCAACAAATTTAACAACAACCTCAACATTGAAAAACAACAACAACCTCAACAGTGAAAAACACCAACAAAGTCAACAACAACCTCAACATTGAAAAGCACCAACAAATTCAACAACAACCTCAACATTGAAAAACAACAACAACCTCAACATTGAAAAACACCAACAAATTCAACAGTAACCTCAACATTGAAAAACAACAACAACCTCAACATTGAAAAACACCAACAAATTCAACAACAACCTCAACATTGAAAAACAACAACAACCTCAACATTGAAAAACACCAACAAATTCAACAACAACCTCAACATTGAAAAACAACAACAACCTCAACAGTGAAAAACACCAACAAATTCAACAACAACCTCAACATTGAAAAACACCAGCAAATTCAACAGCAACCTCAACATTGAAAAACAACAACAACCTCAACATTGAAAAACACCAGCAAATTCAACAGCAACCTCAACATTGAAAAACAACAACAACCTCAACATTGAAAAACACCAACAAATTCAACAACAACTTCAACATTGAAAAACACCAACAAATTCAACAACAACCTCGAAATTGAAAAACACCAACAAATACAACAACAACCTCTACATTGAAAAACAACAACAACCTCAACATTGAAAAACCCCAACAAATTCAACAACAACCTCAACATTGAAAAACAACAACAACCTCAACATTGCAAAACACCAGCAAATTCAACAACAACCTCAACATTTAAAAACAACAACAATCACAACATTGAAAAACACCAACAAATTCAACAACAACCTCAGCATTGAAAAACAACAACAACCTCAACATTGAAAAACACCAACAAATTCAACAACAACCTCGACATTGAAAAACAACAACAACCTCAACATTGAAAAACACCAACAAATTCAGCAACAACCTCAACATTGAAGAACAACAACAACCTCAAAATTGAAAAACACCAACAAATTCAACAACAACTTCAACATTGAAAAACAGGAACAAATTCAACAACAACCTCAGCATTGAAAAACAACAACAACCTCAACATTGAAAAACACCAACAAATTCAACAACAACCTCAACATTGAAAAACAACAACAAATTCAACAACAACCTCGAAATTGAAAAACACAAACAAATTCAACAACAACCTCAACTTTGAAAAACAACAACAACATCAACATTGAAAAACACCAACAAATTCAACAACAACCTCAGCATTGAAAAACAACAACAACCTCAACATTGAAAAACACCAACAAATTCAACAACAACCTCAACATTGAAAAACAACAACAACCTCAACATTGAAAAACACCAACAAATTCAACAACAACTTCAACATTGAAAAACACCAACAAATTCAACAACCACCTCGAACTTGAAAAACACCAACAAATTCAACAACAACCTCAACTTTGAAAAACAACAACAACCTCAACTTTGAAAAACACCAACAAACTCAACAACAACCTCAACATTGAAAAACAACAACAACCTCAACATTGAAAAACACCAACAAATTCAACAACAACCTCAACATTGAATAACACCAACAAATTCAACAACAACCTCAGCATTGAAAAACACCAACAACCTCAACATTGAAAAACACCAACAAATTCAACAACTATCTCAACATTGAAAAACAACAACAACCTCAACATTGAAAAACACCAACAAATTCAACAACAACCTCAACATTGAAAAACAACAACAAACAAAACATTGAAAAACACCAACAAATTAAACAACAACCTCAACATTGAAAAACAACAACAACCTCAACATTGAAAAACACCTACAAATTCAACAACAACCTCAACATTGAAAAACACCAACAAATTCAACAACAACCTCAACATTGAAAAACACCAACAAATTCAACAACAACCTCGAAGTTGAAAAACACCAACAAATTCAACAACAACCTCAATATTGAAAAACACCAACAAATTCAACAACAACCTCAACATTGAAAAACAACAACAACCTAAACATTGAAAAACACCAACAAATTCAACAACAACCTCAACACTGAAAAACAACAACAACCTCAACATTGAAAAACACCAACAAATTCAACAACAACCTCAACATTGAAAAACACCAACAAATTCAACAACAACCTCAGCATTGAAAAACAACAACAACCTCAACATTGAAAAACACCAGCAAATTCAACAGCAACTTCAACATTGAAAAACAACAACAACCTCAACATTGAAAAACACCAACAAATTCAACAACAACTTCAACATTGAAAAACACCAACAAATTCAACAACAACCTCGAAATTGAAAAACACCAACAAATACAACAACAACCTCAGCATTGAAAAACAACAACAACCTCAACATTGAAAAACACCAACAAATTCAACAACAACCTCAACATTGAAAAACAACAACAACCTCAACATTGAAAAATACCAACAAATTCAACAACAACTTCAACATTGAAAAACACCAACAAATTCAACAACAACCTCAACTTTGAAAAACAACAACAACATCAACATTGAAAAACACCAACAAATTCAACAACAACCTCAGCATTGAAAAACAACAACAACCTCAACATTGAAACACACCAACAAATTCAACAACAACCTCAACATTGAAAAACAACAACAACCTCAACATTGAAAAACACCAACAAATTCAACAACAACTTCAACATTGAAAAACACCAACAAATTCAACAACAACCTCGAACTTGAAAAACACCAACAAATTCAACAACAACCTCAACATTGAAAAACAACAACAACCTCAACATTGAAAAACACCAACAAATTCAACAACAACCTCAACATTGAAAAACACCAACAAATTCAACAACAACCTCAACATTGAAAAACAACAACAACCTCAACATTGAAAAACACCAACAAATTCAACAACAACCTCAACATTGAAAAACAACAACAAACTAAACATTGAAAAACACCAACAAATTAAACAACAACCTCAACATTGAAAAACAACAACAACCTCAACATTGAAAAACACCTACAAATTCAACAACAACCTCAACATTGAAAAACACCAACAAATTCAACAACAACCTCAACATTGAAAAACACCAACAAATTCAACAACAACCTCGAAGTTGAAAAACACCAACAAATTCAACAACAAACTCAATATTGAAAAACGCCAACAAATTCAACAACAACCTCAACATTGAAAAACAACAACAACCTCAACATTGAAAAACACCAACAAAGTCAACAACAACCTCAACATTGAAAAGCACCAACAAATTCAACAACAACCTCAACATTGAAAAACAACAACAACCTCAACATTGAAAATCACCAACAAATTCAACAGTAACCTCAACATTGAAAAACAACAACAACCTCAACATTGAAAAACACCAACAAATTCAACAACAACCTCAACATTGAAAAACACCAACAAATTCAACAACAACCTCAACATTGAAAAACAACAACAACCTAAACATTGAAAAACACCAACAAATTCAACAACAACCTCAACACTGAAAAACAACAACAACCTCAACATTGAAAAACACCAACAAATTCAACAACAACCTCAACATTGAAAAACACCAACAAATTCAACAACAACCTCAGCATTGAAAAACAACAAAAACCTCAACATTGAAAAACACCAGCAAATTCAACAGCAACCTCAACATTGAAAAACAACAACAACCTCAACATTGAAAAACACCAACAAATTCAACAACAACTTCAACATTGAAAAACACCAACAAATTCAACAACAACCTCGAAATTGAAAAACACCAACAAATACAACAACAACCTCAGCATTGAAAAACAACAACAACCTCAACATTGAAAAACACCAACAAATTCAACAACAACCTCAACATTGAAAAACAACAACAACCTCAACATTGAAAAATACCAACAAATTCAACAACAACTTCAACATTGAAAAACACCAACAAATTCAACAACAACCTCAACTTTGAAAAACAACAACAACATCAACATTGAAAAACACCAACAAATTCAACAACAACCTCAGCATTGAAAAACAACAACAACCTCAACATTGAAAAACACCAACAAATTCAACAACAACCTCAACATTGAAAAACAACAACAACCTCAACATTGAAAAACACCAACAAATTCAACAACAACTTCAACATTGAAAAACACCAACAAATTCAACAACAACCTCGAACTTGAAAAACACCAACAAATTCAACAACAACCTCAACATTGAAAAACAACAACAACCTCAACATTGAAAAACACCAACAAATTCAACAACAACCTCAACATTGAAAAACACCAACAAATTCAACAACAACCTCAACATTGAAAAACACCAACAAATTCAACAACAACCTCAACATTGAAAAACAACAACAACCTCAACATTGAAAAACACCAACAAATTCAACAACAACCTCAACATTGAAAAACACCAGCAAATTCAACAGCAACCTCAACATTGAAAAACAACAACAACCTCAACATTGAAAAACACCAACAAATTCAACAACAACTTCAACATTGAAAAACACCAACAAATTCAACAACAACCTCGAAATTGAAAAACACCAACAAATACAACAACAACCTCTACATTGAAAAACAACAACAACCTCAACATTGAAAAACACGAACAAATTCAACAACAACCTCAACATTGAAAAACAACAACAACCTCAACATTGCAAAACACCAGCAAATTCAACAACAACCTCAACATTTAAAAACAACAACAATCACAACATTGAAAAACACCAACAAATTCAACAACAACCTCAGCATTGAAAAACAACAACAACCTCAACATTGAAAAACACCAACAAATTCAACAACAACCTCGACATTGAAAAACAACAACAACCTCAACATTGAAAAACACCAACAAATTCAGCAACAACCTCAACATTGAAGAACAACAACAACCTCAAAATTCAAAAACACCAACAAATTCAACAACAACTTCAACATTGAAAAACAGGAACAAATTCAACAACAACCTCAGCATTGAAAAACAACAACAACCTCAACATTGAAAAACGCCAACAACCTCGAAGTTGAAAAACACCAACAAATTCAAGAACAAACTCAACATTAACGCCAACAACCTCGAAGTTGAAAAACACCAACAAATTCAAGAACAAACTCAACATTAAAAAACGCCAACAAATTTAACAACAACCTCAACATTGAAAAACAACAACAACCTCAACAGTGAAAAACACCAACAAAGTCAACAACAACCTCAACATTGAAAAGCACAAACAAATTCAACAACAACCTCAACATTGAAAAACAACAACAACCTCAACATTGAAAAACACCAACAAATTCAACAGTAACCTCAACATTGAAAAACAACAACAACCTCAACATTGAAAAACACCAACAAATTCAACAACAACCTCAACATTGAAAAACAACAACAACCTCAACATTGAAAAACACCAACAAATTCAACAACAACCTCAACATTGAAAAACACCAGCAAATTCAACAGCAACCTTAACATTGAAAAACAACAACAACCTCAACATTGAAAAACACCAACAAATTCAACAACAACTTCAACATTGAAAAACACCAACAAATTCAACAACAACCTCGAAATTGAAAAACACCAACAAATACAACAACAACCTCTACATTGAAAAACAACAACAACCTCAACATTGAAAAACCCCAACAAATTCAACAACAACCTCAACATTGAAAAACAACAACAACCTCAACATTGCAAAACACCAGCAAATTCAACAACAACCTCAACATTTAAAAACAACAACAATCACAACATTGAAAAACACCAACAAATTCAACAACAACCTCAGCATTGAAAAACAACAACAACCTCAACATTGAAAAACACCAACAAATTCAACAACAACCTCGACATTGAAAAACAACAACAACCTCAACATTGAAAAACACCAACAAATTCAGCAACAACCTCAACATTGAAGAACAACAACAACCTCAAAATTGAAAAACACCAACAAATTCAACAACAACTTCAACATTGAAAAACAGGAACAAATTCAACAACAACCTCAGCATTGAAAAACAACAACAACCTCAACATTGAAAAACACCAACAAATTCAACAACAACCTCAACATTGAAAAACAACAACAACCTCAACATTGAAAAATACCAACAAATTCAACAACAACTTCAACATTGAAAAACACCAACAAATTCAACAACAACCTCGAAATTGAAAAACACAAACAAATTCAACAACAACCTCAACTTTGAAAAACAACAACAACATCAACATTGAAAAACACCAACAAATTCAACAACAACCTCAGCATTGAAAAACAACAACAACCTCAACATTGAAAAACACCAACAAATTCAACAACAACCTCAACATTGAAAAACAACAACAACCTCAACATTGAAAAACACCAACAAATTCAACAACAACTTCAACATTGAAAAACACCAACAAATTCAACAACCACCTCGAACTTGAAAAACACCAACAAATTCAACAACAACCTCAACTTTGAAAAACAACAACAACCTCAACTTTGAAAAACACCAACAAACTCAACAACAACCTCAACATTGAAAAACAACAACAACCTCAACATTGAAAAACACCAACAAATTCAACAACAACCTCAACATTGAAAAACACCAACAAATTCAACAACAACCTCAGCATTGAAAAACACCAACAACCTCAACATTGAAAAACACCAACAAATTCAACAACTATCTCAACATTGAAAAACAACAACAACCTCAACATTGAAAAACACCAACAAATTCAACAACAACCTCAACATTGAAAAACAACAACAAACAAAACATTGAAAAACACCAACAAATTAAACAACAACCTCAACATTGAAAAACAACAACAACCTCAACATTGAAAAACACCTACAAATTCAACAACAACCTCAACATTGAAAAACAACAACAACCTCAACATTGAAAAACACCAACAAATTCAACAACAACTTCAACATTGAAAAACACCAACAAATTCAACAACAACCTCGAACTTGAAAAACACCAACAAATTCAACAACAACCTCAACATTGAAAAACAACAACAACCTCAACATTGAAAAACACCAACAAATTCAACAACAACCTCAACATTGAAAAACACCAACAAATTCAACAACAACCTCAACATTGAAAAACACCAACAAATTCAACAACAACCTCAACATTGAAAAACAACAACAACCTCAACATTGAAAAACACCAACAAATTCAACAACAACCTCAACATTGAAAAACACCAGCAAATTCAACAGCAACCTCAACATTGAAAAACAACAACAACCTCAACATTGAAAAACACCAACAAATTCAACAACAACTTCAACATTGAAAAACACCAACAAATTCAACAACAACCTCGAAATTGAAAAACACCAACAAATACAACAACAACCTCTACATTGAAAAACAACAACAACCTCAACATTGAAAAACACGAACAAATTCAACAACAACCTCAACATTGAAAAACAACAACAACCTCAACATTGCAAAACACCAGCAAATTCAACAACAACCTCAACATTTAAAAACAACAACAATCACAACATTGAAAAACACCAACAAATTCAACAACAACCTCAGCATTGAAAAACAACAACAACCTCAACATTGAAAAACACCAACAAATTCAACAACAACCTCGACATTGAAAAACAACAACAACCTCAACATTGAAAAACACCAACAAATTCAGCAACAACCTCAACATTGAAGAACAACAACAACCTCAAAATTCAAAAACACCAACAAATTCAACAACAACTTCAACATTGAAAAACAGGAACAAATTCAACAACAACCTCAGCATTGAAAAACAACAACAACCTCAACATTGAAAAACGCCAACAACCTCGAAGTTGAAAAACACCAACAAATTCAAGAACAAACTCAACATTAACGCCAACAACCTCGAAGTTGAAAAACACCAACAAATTCAAGAACAAACTCAACATTAAAAAACGCCAACAAATTTAACAACAACCTCAACATTGAAAAACAACAACAACCTCAACAGTGAAAAACACCAACAAAGTCAACAACAACCTCAACATTGAAAAGCACAAACAAATTCAACAACAACCTCAACATTGAAAAACAACAACAACCTCAACATTGAAAAACACCAACAAATTCAACAGTAACCTCAACATTGAAAAACAACAACAACCTCAACATTGAAAAACACCAACAAATTCAACAACAACCTCAACATTGAAAAACAACAACAACCTCAACATTGAAAAACACCAACAAATTCAACAACAACCTCAACATTGAAAAACACCAGCAAATTCAACAGCAACCTCAACATTGAAAAACAACAACAACCTCAACATTGAAAAACACCAACAAATTCAACAACAACTTCAACATTGAAAAACACCAACAAATTCAACAACAACCTCGAAATTGAAAAACACCAACAAATACAACAACAACCTCTACATTGAAAAACAACAACAACCTCAACATTGAAAAACCCCAACAAATTCAACAACAACCTCAACATTGAAAAACAACAACAACCTCAACATTGCAAAACACCAGCAAATTCAACAACAACCTCAACATTTAAAAACAACAACAATCACAACATTGAAAAACACCAACAAATTCAACAACAACCTCAGCATTGAAAAACAACAACAACCTCAACATTGAAAAACACCAACAAATTCAACAACAACCTCGACATTGAAAAACAACAACAACCTCAACATTGAAAAACACCAACAAATTCAGCAACAACCTCAACATTGAAGAACAACAACAACCTCAAAATTGAAAAACACCAACAAATTCAACAACAACTTCAACATTGAAAAACAGGAACAAATTCAACAACAACCTCAGCATTGAAAAACAACAACAACCTCAACATTGAAAAACACCAACAAATTCAACAACAACCTCAACATTGAAAAACAACAACAACCTCAACATTGAAAAATACCAACAAATTCAACAACAACTTCAACATTGAAAAACACCAACAAATTCAACAACAACCTCGAAATTGAAAAACACAAACAAATTCAACAACAACCTCAACTTTGAAAAACAACAACAACATCAACATTGAAAAACACCAACAAATTCAACAACAACCTCAGCATTGAAAAACAACAACAACCTCAACATTGAAAAACACCAACAAATTCAACAACAACCTCAACATTGAAAAACAACAACAACCTCAACATTGAAAAACACCAACAAATTCAACAACAACTTCAACATTGAAAAACACCAACAAATTCAACAACCACCTCGAACTTGAAAAACACCAACAAATTCAACAACAACCTCAACTTTGAAAAACAACAACAACCTCAACTTTGAAAAACACCAACAAACTCAACAACAACCTCAACATTGAAAAACAACAACAACCTCAACATTGAAAAACACCAACAAATTCAACAACAACCTCAACATTGAAAAACACCAACAAATTCAACAACAACCTCAGCATTGAAAAACACCAACAACCTCAACATTGAAAAACACCAACAAATTCAACAACTATCTCAACATTGAAAAACAACAACAACCTCAACATTGAAAAACACCAACAAATTCAACAACAACCTCAACATTGAAAAACAACAACAAACAAAACATTGAAAAACACCAACAAATTAAACAACAACCTCAACATTGAAAAACAACAACAACCTCAACATTGAAAAACACCTACAAATTCAACAACAACCTCAACATTGAAAAACACCAACAAATTCAACAACAACCTCAACATTGAAAAACACCAACAAATTCAACAACAACCTCGAAGTTGAAAAACACCAACAAATTCAACAACAACCTCAACATTGAAAAACACCAACAAATTCAACAACAACCTCAACATTGAAAAACAACAACAACCTAAACATTGAAAAACACCAACAAATTCAACAACAACCTCAACACTGAAAAACAACAACAACCTCAACATTGAAAAACACCAACAAATTCAACAACAACCTCAACATTGAAAAACACCAACAAATTCAACAACAACCTCAGCATTGAAAAACAACAACAACCTCAACATTGAAAAACACCAGCAAATTCAACAGCAACTTCAACATTGAAAAACAACAACAACCTCAACATTGAAAAACACCAACAAATTCAACAACAACTTCAACATTGAAAAACACCAACAAATTCAACAACAACCTCGAAATTGAAAAACAGCAACAAATACAACAACAACCTCAGCATTGAAAAACAACAACAACCTCAACATTGAAAAACACCAACAAATTCAACAACAACCTCAACATTGAAAAACAACAACAACCTCAACATTGAAAAATACCAACAAATTCAACAACAACTTCAACATTGAAAAACACCAACAAATTCAACAACAACCTCAACTTTGAAAAACAACAACAACATCAACATTGAAAAACACCAACAAATTCAACAACAACCTCAGCATTGAAAAACAACAACAACCTCAACATTGAAACACACCAACAAATTCAACAACAACCTCAACATTGAAAAACAACAACAACCTCAACATTGAAAAACACCAACAAATTCAACAACAACTTCAACATTGAAAAACACCAACAAATTCAACAACAACCTCGAACTTGAAAAACACCAACAAATTCAACAACAACCTCAACATTGAAAAACAACAACAACCTCAACATTGAAAAACACCAACAAATTCAACAACAACCTCAACATTGAAAAACACCAACAAATTCAACAACAACCTCAACATTGAAAAACACCAACAAATTCAACAACAACCTGAACATTGAAAAACAACAACAACCTCAACATTGAAAAACACCAACAAATTCAACAACAACCTCAACATTGAAAAACACCAGCAAATTCAACAGCAACCTCAACATTGAAAAACAACAACAACCTCAACATTGAAAAACACCAACAAATTCAACAACAACTTCAACATTGAAAAACACCAACAAATTCAACAACAACCTAGAAATTGAAAAACACCAACAAATACAACAACAACCTCTACATTGAAAAACAACAACAACCTCAACATTGAAAAACACCAACAAATTCAACAACAACCTCAACATTGAAAAACAACAACAACCTCAACAATGCAAAACACCAGCAAATTCAACAACAACCTCAACATTTAAAAACAACAACAATCACAACATTGAAAAACACCAACAAATTCAACAACAACCTCAGCATTGAAAAACAACAACAACCTCAACATTGAAAAACACCAACAAATTCAACAACAACCTCGACATTGAAAAACAACAACAACCTCAACATTGAAAAACACCAACAAATTCAGCAACAACCTCAACATTGAAGAACAACAACAACCTCAAAATTGAAAAACACCAACAAATTCAACAACAACTTCAACATTGAAAAACAGGAACAAATTCAACAACAACCTCAGCATTGAAAAACAACAACAACCTCAACATTGAAAAACGCCAACAACCTCGAAGTTGAAAAACACCAACAAATTCAAGAACAAACTCAACATTAACGCCAACAACCTCGAAGTTGAAAAACACCAACAAATTCAAGAACAAACTCAACAGTAAAAAACGCCAACAAATTTAACAACAACCTCAACATTGAAAAACAACAACAACCTCAACAGTGAAAAACACCAACAAAGTCAACAACAACCTCAACATTGAAAAGCACCAACAAATTCAACAACAACCTCAACATTGAAAAACAACAACAACCTCAACATTTAAAAACACCAACAAATTCAACAGTAACCTCAACATTGAAAAACAACAACAACCTCAACATTGAAAAACACCAACAAATTCAACAACAACCTCAACATTGAAAAACAACAACAACCTCAACATTGAAAAACACCAACAAATTCAACAACAACTTCAACATTGAAAAACACCAGCAAATTCAACAGCAACCTCAACATTGAAAAACAACAACAACCTCAACATTGAAAAACACCAACAAATTCAACAACAACTTCAACATTGAAAAACACCAACAAATTCAACAACAGCCTCGAAATTGAAAAACACCAACAAATACAACAACAACCTCTACATTGAAAAACAACAACAACCTCAACATTAAAAAAAACCAACAAATTCAACAACAACCTCAACATTGAAAAACAACAACAACCTCAACATTGCAAAACACCAGCAAATTCAACAACAACCTCAACATTTAAAAACAACAACAATCACAACATTGAAAAACACCAACAAATTCAACAACAACCTCAGCATTGAAAAACAACAACAACCTCAACATTGAAAAACACCAACAAATTCAACAACAACCTCGACATTGAAAAACAACAACAACCTCAACATTGAAAAACACCAACAAATTCAGCAACAACCTCAACATTGAAGAACAACAACAACCTCAAAATTGAAAAACACCAACAAATTCAACAACAACTTCAACATTGAAAAACAGGAACAAATTCAACAACAACCTCAGCATTGATAAACAACAACAACCTCAACATTGAAAAACACCAACAAATTCAACAACAACCTCAACATTGAAAAACAACAACAACCTCAACATTGAACAATACCAACAAATTCAACAACAACTTCAACATTGAAAAACACAAACAAATTCAACAACAACCTCGAAATTGAAAAACACCAACAAATTCAACAACAACCTCAACTTTGAAAAACAACAACAACATCAACATTGAAAAACACCAACAAAGTCAACAACAACCTCAGCATTGAAAAACAACAACAACCTCAACATTGAAAAACACCAACAAATTCAACAACAACCTCAACATTGAAAAACAACAACAACCTCAACATTGAAAAACACCAACAAATTCAACAACAACTTCAACATTGAAAAACACCAACAAATTCAACAACCACCTCGAACTTGAAAAACACCAACAAATTCAACAACAACCTCAACATTGAAAAACACCAACAAATTCAACAACAACCTCAGCATTGAAAAACACCAACAACCTCAACATTGAAAAACACCAACAAATTCAACAACAACCTCAACATTGAAAAACAACAACAACCTCAACATTGAAAAACACCTACAAATTCAACAACAACCTCAACATTTAAAAACACCAACAAATTCAACAACAACCTCAACATTGAAAAACACCAACAAATTCAACAACAACCTCGAAGTTGAAAAACACCAACAAATTCAACAACAAACTCAATATTGAAAAACGCTAACAAATTCAACAACAACCTCAACATTGAAAAACAACAACAAGCTCAACATTGAAAAACACCAACAAAGTCAACAACACCCTCAACATTGAAAAGCACCAACAAATTCAACAACAACCTCAACATTGAAAAACAACAACAACCTCAACATTGAAAAACACCAACAAATTCAACAACAACCTCAACATTGAAAAACAACAACAAACTCAACATTGAAAAACACCAACAAATTCAACAACAACCTCAACATTGAAAAACAACAACAACCTCAACATTGAAAAACACCAACAAATTCAACAACAACCTCAACATTGAAAAACACCAACAAATTCAACAACAACCTCAACATTGAAAAACAACAACAACCTAAACATTGAAAAACACCAACAAATTCAACAACAACCTCAACACTGAAAAACAACAACAACCTCAACATTGAAAAACACCAACAAATTCAACAACAACCTCAACATTGAAAAACACCAACAAATTCAACAACAACCTCAGCATTGAAAAACAACAACAACCTCAACATTGAAAAACACCAGCAAATTCAACAGCAACCTCAACATTGAAAAACAACAACAACCTCAACATTGAAAAACACCAACAAATTCAACAACAACTTCAACATTGAAAAACACCAACAAATTCAACAACAACCTCGAAATTGAAAAACAGCAACAAATACAACAACAACCTCAGCATTGAAAAACAACAACAACCTCAACATTGAAAAACACCAACAAATTCAACAACAACCTCAACATTGAAAAACAACAACACCCTCAACATTGAAAAATACCAACAAATTCAACAACAACTTCAACATTGAAAAACACCAACAAATTCAACAACAACCTCAACTTTGAAAAACAACAACAACATCAACATTGAAAAACACCAACAAATTCAACAACAACCTCAGCATTGAAAAACAACAACAACCTCAACATTGAAAAACACCAACAAATTCAACAACAACCTCAACATTGAAAAACAACAACAACCTCAACATTGAAAAACACCAACAAATTCAACAACAACTTCAACATTGAAAAACACCAACAAATTCAACAACAACCTCGAACTTGAAAAACACCAACAAATTCAACAACAACCTCAACTTTGAAAAACAACAACAACCTCAACTTTGAAAAACACCAACAAACTCAACAACAACCTCAACATTGAAAAACAACAACAACCTCAACATTGAAAAACACCAACAAATTCAACAACAACCTCAACATTGAAAAACACCAACAAATTCAACAACAACCTCAGCATTGAAAAACACCAACAACCTCAACATTGAAAAACACCAACAAATTCAACAACAACCTCAACATTGAAAAACAACAACAACCTCAACATTGAAAAACACCAACAAATTCAACAACAACCTCAACATTGAAAAACAACAACAAACTAAACATTGAAAAACACCAACAAATTAAACAACAACCTCAACATTGAAAAACAACAACAACCTCAACATTGAAAAACACCTACAAATTCAACAACAACCTCAACATTGAAAAACACCAACAAATTCAACAACAACTTCAACATTGAAAAACACCAACAAATTCAACAACAACCTCGAAATTGAAAAACACCAACAAATACAACAACAACCTCAGCATTGAAAAACAACAACAACCTCAACATTGAAAAACACCAACAAATTCAACAACAACCTCAACATTGAAAAACAACAACAACCTCAACATTGAAAAATACCAACAAATTCAACAACAACTTCAACATTGAAAAACACCAACAAATTCAACAACAACCTCGAAATTGAAAAACACCAACAAATTCAACAACAACCTCAACTTTGAAAAACAACAACAACATCAACATTGAAAAACACCAACAAATTCAACAACAACCTCAGCATTGAAAAACAACAACAACCTCAACATTGAACAATACCAACAAATTCAACAACAACTTCAACATTGAAAAACACCAACAAATTCAACAACAACCTCGAACTTGAAAAACACCAACAAATTCAACAACAACCTCAACTTTGAAAAACAACAACAACCTCAACTTTGAAAAACACCAACAAACTCAACAACAACCTCAACATTGAAAAACAACAACAACCTCAACATTGAAAAACACCAACAAATTCAACAACAACCTCAACATTGAAAAACACCAACAAATTCAACAACAACCTCAGCATTGAAAAACACCAACAACCTCAACATTGAAAAACACCAACAAATTCAACAACAACCTCAACATTGAAAAACAACAACAACCTCAACATTGAAAAACACCAACAAATTCAACAACAACCTCAACATTTAAAAACACCAACAAATTCAACAACAACCTCAACATTGAAAAACACCAACAAATTCAACAACAACCTCGAAGTTGAAAAACACCAACAAATTCAACAACAAACTCAATATTGAAAAACGCCAACAAATTCAACAACAACCTCAACATTGAAAAACAACAACAACCTCAACATTGAAAAACACCAACAAAGTCAACAACAACCTCAACATTGAAAAGCACCAACAAATTCAACAACAACCTCAACATTGAAAAACAACAACAACCTCAACATTGAAAATCACCAACAAATTCAACAGTAACCTCAACATTGAAAAACAACAACAACCTCAACATTGAAAAACACTAACAAATTCAACAACAACCTCAACATTGAAAAACAACAACAAACTCAACATTGAAAAACACCAACAAATTCAACAACAACCTCAACATTGAAAAACAACAACAACCTCAACATTGAAAAACACCAACAAATTCAACAACAACCTCAACATTGAAAAACACCAACAAATTCAACAACATCCTCAACATTGAAAAACAACAACAACCTAAACATTGAAAAACACCAACAAATTCAACAACAACCTCAACACTGAAAAACAACAACAACCTCAACATTGAAAAACACCAACAAATTCAACAACAACCTCAACATTGAAAAACACCAACAAATTCAACAACAACCTCAGCATTGAAAAACAACAACAACCTCAACATTGAAAAACACCAGCAAATTCAACAGCAACCTCAACATTGAAAAACAACAACAACCTCAACATTGAAAAACACCAACAAATTCAACAACAACTTCAACATTGAAAAACACCAACAAATTCAACAACAACCTCGAAATTGAAAAACAGCAACAAATACAGCAACAACCTCAGCATTGAAAAACAACAACAACCTCAACATTGAAAAACACCAACAAATTCAACAACAACCTCAACATTGAAAAACAACAACAACCTCAACATTGAAAAATACCAACAAATTCAACAACAACTTCAACATTGAAAAACACCAACAAATTCAACAACAACCTCAACTTTGAAAAACAACAACAACATCAACATTGAAAAACACCAACAAATTCAACATCAACCTCAGCATTGAAACACAACAACAACCTCAACATTGAAAAACACCAACAAATTCAACAACAACCTCAACATTGAAAAACAACAACAACCTCAACATTGAAAAACACCAACAAATTCAACAACAACTTCAACATTGAAAAACACCAACAAATTCAACAACAACATCGAACTTGAAAAACACCAACAAATTCAACAACAACCTCAACTTTGAAAAACAACAACAACCTCAACTTTGAAAAACACCAACAAACTCAACAACAACCTCAACATTGAAAAACAACAACAACCTCAACATTGAAAAACACCAACAAATTCAACAACAACCTCAACATTGAAAAACACCAACAAATTCAACAACAACCTCAGCATTGAAAAACACCAACAACCTCAACATTGAAAAACACCAACAAATTCAACAACAACCTCAACATTGAAAAACAACAACAACCTCAACATTGAAAAACACCAACAAATTCAACAACAACCTCAACATTGAAAAACAACAACAAACTAAACATTGAAAAACACCAACAAATTAAACAACAACCTCAACATTGAAAAACAACAACAACCTCAACATTGAAAAACACCTACAAATTCAACAACAACCTCAACATTGAAAAACACCAACAAATTCAACAACAACTTCAACATTGAAAAACACCAACAAATTCAACAACAACCTCGAAATTGAAAAACACCAACAAATACAACAACAACCTCAGCATTGAAAAACAACAACAACCTCAACATTGAAAAACACCAACAAATTCAACAACAACCTCAACATTGAAAAACAACAACAACCTCAACATTGAAAAATACCAACAAATTCAACAACAACTTCAACATTGAAAAACACCAACAAATTCAACAACAACCTCGAAATTGAAAAACACCAACAAATTCAACAACAACCTCAACTTTGAAAAACAACAACAACATCAACATTGAAAAACACCAACAAATTCAACAACAACCTCAGCATTGAAAAACAACAACAACCTCAACATTGAACAACACCAACAAATTCAACAACAACCTCAACATTGAAAAACAACAACAACCTCAACATTGAAAAACACCAACAAATTCAACAACAACTTCAACATTGAAAAACACCAACAAATTCAACAACAACCTCGAACTTTAAAACACCAACAAATTCAATAACAACCTCAACTTTGAAAAACAACAACAACCTCAACTTTGAAAAACACCAACAAACTCAACAACAACCTCAACATTGAAAAACAACAACAACCTCAACATTGAAAAACACCAACAAATTCAACAACAACCTCAACATTGAAAAACACCAACAAATTCAACAACAACCTCAGCATTGAAAAACACCAACAACCTCAACATTGAAAAACACCAACAAATTCAACAACAACCTCAACATTGAAAAACAACAACAACCTCAACATTGAAAAACACCAACAAATTCAACAACAACCTCAACATTGAAAAACAACAACAAACTAAACATTGAAAAACACCAACAAATTAAACAACAACCTCAACATTGAAAAACAACAACAACCTCAACATTGAAAAACACCTACAAATTCAACAACAACCTCAACATTGAAAAACACCAGCAAATTCAACAACAACCTCAACATTGAAAAACACCAACAAATTCAACAACAACCTCGAAGTTGAAAAACACCAACAAATTCAACAACAAACTCAATATTGAAATACGCCAACAAATTCAACAACAACCTCAACATTGAAAAGCAACAACAACCTCAACATTGAAAAACACCAACAAAGTCAACAACAACCTCAACATTGAAAAGCACCAACAAATTCAACAACAACCTCAACATTGAAAAACAACAACAACCTCAACATTGAAAATCACCAACAAATTCAACAGTAACCTGAACACTGAAAAACAACAACAACCTCAACATTGAAAAACACCAACAAATTCAACAACAACCTCAACATTGAAAAACAACAACAAACTCAACATTGAAAAACACCAACAAATTCAACAACAACCTCAACATTGAAAAACAACAACAACCTCAACATTGAAAAACACCAACAAATTCAACAACAACCTCAACATTGAAAAACAACAACAACCTCAACATTGAAAAACACCAACAAATTCAACAACAACTTCAACATTGAAAAACACCAACAAATTCAACAACAACCTCGAACTTGAAAAACACCAACAAATTCAACAACAACCTCAAGATTGAAAAACAACAACAACCTCAACATTGAAAAACACCAACAAATTCAACAACAACCTCAACATTGAAAAACACCAACAAATTCAACAACAACCTCAACATTGAAAAACACCAACAAACTCAACAACAACGTCAACATTGAAAAATAACAACAACCTCAACATTGAAAAACACCAACAAATTCAACAACAACCTCAACATTGAAAAACACCAACAAATTCAACAACAACCTCAACATTGGAAAACATCAACAACCTCAAAATTGAAAAACACCAACAAATTCAACAACAACCTCAACATTGAAAAACAACAACAACCTCAACATTGAAAAACACCAACAAATTCAACAACAACCTCAACATTGAAAAACACCAACAAATTCAACAACAACCTCAACATTGAAAAACAACAACAACCTCAACATTGAAAAACACCAACAAATTCAACAACAACCTCAACATTGAAAAACAACAACAACCTCAACATTGAAAAACACCGACAAATTCAACAACAAATTCAACATTGAAAAACACCAACAAATTCACCAACAAATTCAACAACAACCTCAACATTGAAAAACAACAACAACCTCAACATTGAAAAACACCAACAAATTCAACAACAACCTCAACATTGAAAAACAACAACAAACTAAACATGGAAAAACGCCAACAAATTAAACAACAACCTCAACATTGAAAAACAACAATAACCTCAACATTGAAAAACACCAACAAATTCAACAACAACCTCAACATTGAAAAACAACAACAAACTCAACATTGAAAAACACCAACAAATTCAACAACAACCTCAACATTGAAAAACACCAACAAATTCAACAACAACCTCGAAGTTGAAAAACACCAACAAATTCAACAACAAACTCAACATTAAAAAACGCCAACAAATTTAACAACAACCTCAACATTGAAAAACAACAACAACCTCAACAGTGAAAAACACCAACAAAGTCAACAACAACCTCAACATTGAAAAGCACCAACAAATTCAACAACAACCTCAACATTGAAAAACAACAACAACCTCAACATTGAAAAACACCAACAAATTCAACAGTAACCTCAACATTGAAAAACAACAACAACCTCAACATTGAAAAACACCAACAAATTCAATAACAACCTCAACATTGAAAAACAACAACAACCTCAACATTGAAAAACACCAACAAATTCAACAACAACCTCAACATTGAAAAACAACAACAACCTCAACATTGAAAAACACCAACAAATTCAACAACAACCTCAACATTGAAAAACACCAGCAAATTCAACAGCAACCTCAACATTGAAAAGCAAGAACAACCTCAACATTGAAAAACACCAACAAATTCAACAACAACCTCGAAATTGAAAAACACCAACAAATTCAACAACAACCTCAACTTTGAAAAACAACAACAACATCAACATTGAAAAACACCAACAAATTCAACAACAACCTCAGCATTGAAAAACAACAACAACCTCAACATTGAAAAACACCAACAAATTCAACAACAACCTCAACATTGAAAAACAACAACCACCTCAACATTGAAAAACACCAACAAATTCAACAACAACTTCAACATTGAAAAACACCAACAAATTCAACAACCACCTCGAACTTGAAAAACACCAACAAATTCAACAACAACCTCAACATTGAAAAACAACAACAACCTCAACATTGAAAAACACCAACAAAGTCAACAACAACCTCAACATTGAAAAGCACCAACAAATTCAACAACAACCTCAACATTGAAAAACAACAACAACCTCAACATTGAAAATCACCAACAAATTCAACAGTAACCTGAACATTGAAAAACAACAACAACCTCAACATTGAAAAACACCAACAAATTCAACAACAACCTCAACATTGAAAAACAACAACAAACTCAACATTGAAAAACACCAACAAATTCAACAACAACTTCAACATTGAAAAACAACAACAACCTCAACATTGAAAAACACCAACAAATTCAACAACAACCTCAACATTGAAAAACAACAACAACCTCAACATTGAAAAACACCAACAAATTCAACAACAACTTCAACATTGAAAAACACCAACAAATTCAACAACAACCTCGAACTTGAAAAACACCGACAAATTCAACAACAACCTCAACATTGAAAAACAACAACAACCTCAACATTGAAAAACACCAACAAATTCAACAACAACCTCAACATTGAAAAACACCAACAAATTCAACAACAACCTCAACATTGAAAAACACCAACAAACTCAACAACAACGTCAACATTGAAAAATAACAACAACCTCATCATTGAAAAACACCAACCAATTCAACAACAACCTCAACATTGAAAAACACCAACAAATTCAACAACAACCTCAACATTGGAAAACATCAACAACCTCAACATTGAAAAACACCAACAAATTCAACAACAACCTCAACATTGAAAAACAACAACAACCTCAACATTGAAAAACACCAACAAATTCAACAACAACCTCAACATTGAAAAACACCAACAAATTCAACAACAACCTCAACATTGAAAAACAACAACAACCTCAACATTGAAAAACACCAACAAATTCAACAACAACCTCAACATTGAAAAACAACAACAACCTCAACATTGAAAAACACCGACAAATTCAACAACAAATTCAACATTGAAAAACACCAACAAATTCACCAACAAATTCAACAACAACCTCAACATTGAAAAACAACAACAACCTCAACATTGAAAAACACCAACAAATTCAACAACAACCTCAACATTGAAAAACAACAACAAACTAAACATTGAAAAACGCCAACAAATTAAACAACAACCTCAACATTGAAAAACAACAACAACCTCAACATTGAAAAACACCAACAAATTCAACAACAACCTCAACATTGAAAAACACCAACAAATTCAACAACAACCTCAACATTGAAAAACACCAACAAATTCAACAACAACCTC
Organism: Isurus oxyrinchus; assembly: GCA_026770705.1. Lineage (NCBI taxonomy): Eukaryota > Metazoa > Chordata > Chondrichthyes > Lamniformes > Lamnidae > Isurus > Isurus oxyrinchus. Next base: position 48,934 of record JANJGN010001685.1, on the reverse strand, counting down.
GAAGTTGAAAAACACCAACAAATTCAACAACAAACTCAACATTAAAAAACGCCAACAAATTTAACAACAACCTCAACATTGAAAAACAACAACAACCTCAACAGTGAAAAACACCAACAAAGTCAACAACAACCTCAACATTGAAAAGCACCAACAAATTCAACAACAACCTCAACATTGAAAAACAACAACAACCTCAACATTGAAAAACACCAACAAATTCAACAGTAACCTCAACATTGAAAAACAACAACAACCTCAACATTGAAAAACACCAACAAATTCAATAACAACCTCAACATTGAAAAACAACAACAACCTCAACATTGAAAAACACCAACAAATTCAACAACAACCTCAACATTGAAAAACAACAACAACCTCAACATTGAAAAACACCAACAAATTCAACAACAACCTCAACATTGAAAAACACCAGCAAATTCAACAGCAACCTCAACATTGAAAAACAACAACAACCTCAACATTGAAAAACACCAACAAATTCAACAACAACTTCAACATTGAAAAACACCAACAAATTCAACAACAACCTCGAAATTGAAAAACACCAACAAATACAACAACAACCACTACATTGAAAAACAACAACAACCTCAACATTGAAAAACACCAACAAATTCAACAACAACCTCAACATTGAAAAACAACAACAACCTCAACATTGCAAAACACCAGCAAATTCAACAACAACCTCAACATTTAAAAACAACAACAATCACAACATTGAAAAACACCAACGAATTCAACAACAACCTCAGCATTGAAAAACAACAACAACCTCAACATTGAAAAACACCAACAAATTCAACAACAACCTCGACATTGAAAAACAACAACAACCTCAACATTGAAAAACACCAACAAATTCAGCAACAACCTCAACATTGAAGAACAACAACAACCTCAAAATTGAAAAACACCAACAAATTCAACAACAACTTCAACATTGAAAAACACCAACAAATTCAACAACAACCTCAGCATTGAAAAACAACAACAACCTCAACATTGAAAAACACCAACAAATTCAACAACAACCTCAACATTGAAAAACAACAACAACCTCAACATTGAAAAATACCAACAAATTCAACAACAACTTCAACAATGAAAAACACCAACAAATTCAACAACAACCTCGAAATTGAAAAACACCAACAAATTCAACAACAACCTCAACTTTGAAAAACAACAACAACATCAACATTGAAAAACACCAACAAATTCAACAACAACCTCAGCATTGAAAAACAACAACAACCTCAACATTGAAAAACACCAACAAATTCAACAACAACCTCAACATTGAAAAACAACAACAACCTCAACATTGAAAAACACCAACAAATTCAACAACAACTTCAACATTGAAAAACACCAACAAATTCAACAACCACCTCGAACTTGAAAAACACCAACAAATTCAACAACAACCTCAACTTTGAAAAACAACAACAACCTCAACTTTGAAAAACACCAACAAACTCAACAACAACCTCAACATTGAAAAACAACAACAACCTCAACATTGAAAAACACCAACAAATTCAACAACAACCTCAACATTGAAAAACACCAACAAATTCAACAACAACCTCAGCATTGAAAAACACCAACAACCTCAACATTGAAAAACACCAACAAATTCAACAACAACCTCAACATTGAAAAACAACAACAACCTCAACATTGAAAAACACCTACAAATTCAACAACAACCTCAACATTGAAAAACACCAACAAATTCAACAACAACCTCAACATTGAAAAACACCAACAAATTCAACAACAACCTCGAAGTTGAAAAACACCAACAAATTCAACAACAAACTCAATATTGAAAAACGCCAACAAATTCAACAACAACCTCAACATTGAAAAACAACAACAACCTCAACATTGAAAAACACCAACAAAGTCAACAACAACCTCAACATTGAAAAGCACCAACAAATTCAACAACAACCTCAACATTGAAAAACAACAACAACCTCAACATTGAAAATCACCAACAAATTCAACAGTAACCTCAACATTGAAAAACAACAACAACCTCAACATTGAAAAACACCAACAAATTCAACAACAACCTCAACATTGAAAAACAACAACAAACTCAACATTGAAAAACACCAACAAATTCAACAACAACCTCAACATTGAAAAACAACAACAACCTCAACATTGAAAAACACCAACAAATTCAACAACAACCTCAACATTGAAAAACACCAACAAATTCAACAACAACTTCAACATTGAAAAACAACAACAACCTAAACATTGAAAAACACCAACAAATTCAACAACAACCTCAGCACTGAAAAACAACAACAACATCAACATTGAAAAACACCAACAAATTCAACAACAACCTCAACATTGAAAAACACCAACAAATTCAACAACAACCTCAGCATTGAAAAACAACAACAACCTCAACATTGAAAAACACCAGCAAATTCAACAGCAACCTCAACATTGAAAAACAACAACAACCTCAACATTGAAAAACACCAACAAATTCAACAACAACTTCAACATTGAAAAACACCAACAAATTCAACAACAACCTCGAAATTGAAAAACACCAACAAATACAACAACAACCTCAGCATTGAAAAACAACAACAACCTCAACATTGAAAAACACCAACAAATTCAACAACAACCTCAACATTGAAAAACAACAACAACCTCAACATTGAAAAATACCAACAAATTCAACAACAACTTCAACATTGAAAAACACCAACAAATTCAACAACAACCTCAACTTTGAAAAACAACAACAACATCAACATTGAAAAACACCAACAAATTCAACAACAACCTCAGCATTGAAAAACAACAACAACCTCAACATTGAAAAACACCAACAAATTCAACAACAACCTCAACATTGAAAAACAACAACAACTTCAACATTGAAAAACACCAACAAATTCAACAACAACTTCAACATTGAAAAACACCAACAAATTCAACAACAACCTCGAACTTGAAAAACACCAACAAATTCAACAACAACCTCAACTTTGAAAAACAACAACAACCTCAACTTTGAAAAACACCAACAAACTCAACAACAACCTCAACATTGAAAAACAACAACAACCTCAACATTGAAAAACACCAACAAATTCAACAACAACCTCAACATTGAAAAACACCAACAAATTCAACAACAACCTCAGCATTGAAAAACACCAACAACCTCAACATTGAAAAACACCAACAAATTCAACAACAACCTCAACATTGAAAAACAACAACAACCTCAACATTGAAAAACACCAACAAATTAAACAACAACCTCAACATTGAAAAACAACAACAACCTCAACATTGAAAAACACCTACAAATTCAACAACAACCTCAACATTGAAAAACACCAACAAATTCAACAACAACTTCAACATTGAAAAACACCAACAAATTCAACAACAACCTCGAAATTGAAAAACACCAACAAATACAACAACAACCTCAGCATTGAAAAACAACAACAACCTCAACATTGAAAAACACCAACAAATTCAACAACAACCTCAACATTGAAAAACAACAACAACCTCAACATTGAAAAATACCAACAAATTCAACAACAACTTCAACATTGAAAAACACCAACAAATTCAACAACAACCTCGAAATTGAAAAACACCAACAAATTCAACAACAACCTCAACTTTGAAAAACAACAACAACATCAACATTGAAAAACACCAACAAATTCAACAACAACCTCAGCATTGAAAAGCAACAACAACCTCAACATTGAAAAACACCAACAAATTCAACAACAACCTCAACATTGAAAAACAACAACAACCTCAACATTGAAAAACACCAACAAATTCAACAACAACTTCAACATTGAAAAACACCAACAAATTCAACAACAACTTCGAACTTGAAAAACACCAACAAATTTAGCAACAACCTCAACTTTGAAAAACAACAACAACCTCAACTTTGAAAAACACCAACAAACTCAACAACAACCTCAACATTGAAAAACAACAACAACCTCAACATTGAAAAACACCAACAAATTCAACAACAACCTCAACATTGAAAAACACCAACAAATTCAACAACAACCTCAGCATTGAAAAACACCAACAACCTCAACATTGAAAAGCACCAACAAATTCAACAACAACCTCAACATTGAAAAACAACAACAACCTCAACATTGAAAAACACCAACAAATTAAACAACAACCTCAACATTGAAAAACAACAACAACCTCAACATTGAAAAACACCTACAAATTCAACAACAACCTCAACATTGAAAAACACCAACAAATTCAACAACAACCTCAACATTGAAAAACACCAACAAATTCAACAACAACCTCGAAGTTGAAAAACACCAACAAATTCAACAACAAACTGAATATTGAAAAACGCCAACAAATTCAACAACAACCTCAACATTGAAAAACAACAAAAACCTCAACATTGAAAAACACCAACAAAGTCAACAACAACCTCAACATTGAAAAGCACCAACAAATTCAACAACAACCTCAACATTGAAAAACAACAACAACCTCAACATTGAAAAACACCAACAAATTCAACAACAACCTCAACATTGAAAAACAACAACAAACTCAACATTGAAAAACACCAACAAATTCAACAACAACCTCAACATTGAAAAAGAACAACAACCTCAACATTGAAAAACACCAACAAATTCAACAACAACCTCAACATTGAAAAACACCAACAAATTCAACAACAACCTCAACATTGAAAAACACCAACAAATTCAACAACAACCTCAACACTGAAAAACAACAAAACCTCAACATTGAAAAACACCAACAAATTCAACAACAACCTCAACATTGAAAAACACCAGCAAATTCAACAACAACCTCAGCATTGAAAAACAACAACAACCTCAACATTGAAAAACACCAGCAAATTCAACAGCAACCTCAACATTGAAAAACAACAACAACCTCAACATTGAAAAACACCAACAAATTCAACAACAACTTCAACATTGAAAAACACCAACAAATTCAACAACAACCTCGAAATTGAAAAACACCAACAAATACAACAACCTCTACATTCAAAAACAACAACAACCTCAACATTGAAAAACACCAACAAATTCAACAACAACCTCAACATTGAAAAACAACAACAACCTCAACATTGCAAAACACCAGCAAATTCAACAACAACCTCAACATTTAAAAACAACAACAATCACAACATTGAAAAACACCAACAAATTCAACAACAACCTCAACATTGAAAAACAACAACAACCTCAACATTGAAAAACACCAACAAATTCAACAACAACCTCGACATTTAAAAACAACAACAACCTCAACATTGAAAAACACCAACAAATTCAGCAACAACCTCAACATTGAAAAACAACAACAACCTCAAAATTGAAAAACACCAACAAATTCAACAACAACTTCAACATTGAAAAACACCAACAAATTCAACAACAACCTCAGCATTGAAAAACAACAACAACCTCAACATTGAAAAACACCAACAAATTCAACAACAACCTCGAAATTGAAAAACACCAACAAATTCAACAACAAACTCAACTTTGAAAAACAACAACAACCTCAACATTGAAAAACACCAACAATTTCAACAACAACCTCAACATTGAAAAACAACAACAAACTAAACATTGAAAAACACCAACAAATTCAACAACAACCTCAACATTGAAAAACAACAACAACCTCAACATTCAAAAACACCAACAAATTCAACAACAACCTCAACATTGAAAAACACCACAAATTCAACAACAAACTCAACATTGAAAAACACCAACAAATTCAACAACAACCTCAACATTGAAAAACAACAACAACCTCAACATTGAAAAACACCAACAAATTCAACAACAACCTCAACATTGAAAAACAACAACAACCTCAACATTGCAAAACACCAGCAAATTCAACAACAACCTCAACATTTAAAAACACCAACAAATTCAACAACAACCTCAACATTGAAAAACAACAACCATCTCAACATTGAAAAACACAAACAAATTCAACAACAACCTCAACATTGAAAAACAACAACAACCTCAACATTGAAAAACACCAACAAATTCAACAACAACTTCAACACTGAAAAACACCAACAAATTCAACAACAACATCAGCATTGAAAAACAACAACAACCTCAACATGGAAAAACACCAACAAATTCAACAACAACCTCAACATTGAAAAACAACAACAAACTCAACATTGAAAAACACGAACAAATTCAACATCAACCTCAACATTGAAAAACAACAACAACCTCAACATTGAAAAACACCAACAAATTCAACAACAACCTCAACGTTGAAAAACACCAACAAATTCAACAACAACCTCAACATTGAAAAACAACAACAACCTAAACATTGAAAAACACCAACAAATTCAACAACAACCTCAACATTGAAAAACAACAACAACCTCAACATTGAAAAACACCAACAGATTCAACAACAACCTCAACATTGAAAAACAACAACCATCTCAACATTGAAAAACACAAACAAATTCAACAAAAACCTCAACATTGAAAAACACCAACAAATTCAACAACAACCTCAACATTGAAAAACAACAACAACCTCAACATTGAAAAACACCAACAAATTCAACAACAACTTCAACATTGAAAAACACCAACAAATTCAACAACAACCTCGAAATTGATAAACACCAACAAATACAACAACAACCTCAACATTGAAAAACAACAACAACCTCGAAATTGAAAAACACCAACAAATTCAACAACAACCTCAACATTGAAAAACAACAACAACCTCAACATTGAAAAACACCAACAAATTCAACAACAACCTCAAAATTGAAAACCAACAACAACCTCAACATTGAAAAACACCAACAAATTCAACAACAACCTCAACATTGAAAAACAACAACAACCTCAACATTGAAAAACACCAACAAATTCAACAACAGCCTCAACATTGAAAAACAACAACAACCTCAACATTGAAAAACACCAACAAATTCAACAACAACTTCAACATTGAAAAACACCAACAAATTCAACAACAACCTCGAAATTGAAAAACACCAACAAATTCAACAACAACCTCAACATTGAAAAACACCAACAAACTCAACAACAACCTCAACATTGAAAAACAACAACAACCTCAAATTTGAAAAAACCAACAAATTCAACAACAACCTCAACATTGAAAAACACCAACAAATTCAACAACAACCTCAGCATTGAAAAACACCGACAACCTCAACATTGAAAAACACCAACAAATTCAACAACAACCTCAACATTGAAAAACAACAACAACCTCAACATTGAAAAACACCAACAAATTCAACAACAACCTCAACATTGAAAAACAACAACAAACTAAACAATGAAAAACGCCAACAAATTAAACAACAACCTCAACATTGAAAAACAACAACAACCTCAACATTGAAAAACACCAACAAATTCAACAACAACCTCAACATTGAAACACACCAACAAATTCAACAACAACCTCGAAGTTGAAAAACACCAACAAATTCAACAACAAACTCAACATTAAAAAACGCCAACAAATTCAACAACAACCTCAACATTGAAAAACAACAACAACCTCAACATTGAAAAACACCAACAAAGTCAACAACAACCTCAACATTGAAAAGCACCAACAAATTCAACAACAACCTCAACATTGAAAAACAACAACAACCTCAACATTGAAAAACACCAACAAATTCAACAGTAACCTCAACATTGAAAAACAACAACAACCTCAACATTGAAAAACACCAACAAATTCAACAACAACCTCAACATTGAAAAACAACAACAAACTCAACATTGAAAAACACCAACAAATTCAACAACAACCTCAACATTGAAAAACAACAACAACCTCAACATTGAAAAACACCAACAAATTCAACAACAACCTCAACATTGAAAAACACCAGCAAATTCAACAGCAACCTCAACATTGAAAAACAACAACAACCTCAACATTGAAAAACACCAACAAATTCAACAACAACTTCAACATTAAAAAACACCAACAAATTCAACAACAACCTCGAAATTGAAAAACACCAACAAATACAACAACAACCTCTACATTGAAAAACAACAACAACCTCAACATTGAAAAACACCAACAAATTCAACAACAACCTCAACATTGAAAAACAACAACAACCTCAACATTGCAAAACACCAGCAAATTCAACAACAACCTCAACATTTAAAAACAACAACAATCACAACATTGAAAAACACCAACAAATTCAACAACAACCTCAGCATTGAAAAACAACAACAACCTCAACATTGAAAAACACCAACAAATTCAACAACAACCTCGACATTGAAAAACAACAACAACCTCAACATTGAAAAACACCAACAAATTCAGCAACAACCTCAACATTGAAGAACAACAAAAACCTCAAAATTGAAAAACACCAACAAATTCAACAACAACTTCAACATTGAAAAACAGGAACAAATTCAACAACAACCTCAGCATTGAAAAACAACAACAACCTCAACATTGAAAAACACCAACAAATTCAACAACAACCTCAACATTGAAAAACAACAACAACCTCAACATTGAAAAATACCAACAAATTCAACAACAACTTCAACATTGAAAAACACCAACAAATTCAACAACAACCTCGAAATTGAAAAACACCAACAAATTCAACAACAACCTCAACTTTGAAAAACAACAACAACATCAACATTGAAAAACACCAACAAATTCAACAACAACCTCAGCATTGAAAAACAACAACAACCTCAACATTGAAAAACACCAACAAATTCAACAACAACCTCAACATTGAAAAACAACAACAACCTCAACATTGAAAAACACCAACAAATTCAACAACAACTTCAACATTGAAAAACACCAACAAATTCAACAACAACCTCGAACTTGAAAAACACCAACAAATTCAACAACAACCTCAACTTTGAAAAACAACAACAACCTCAACTTTGAAAAACACCAACAAACTCAACAACAACCTCAACATTGAAAAACAACAACAACCTCAACATTGAAAAACACCAACAAATTCAACAACAACCTCAACATTGAAAAACACCAACAAATTCAACAACAACCTCAGCATTGAAAAACACCAACAACCTCAACATTGAAAAACACCAACAAATTCAACAACAACCTCAACATTGAAAAACAACAACAACCTCAACATTGAAAAACACCAACAAATTAAACAACAACCTCAACATTGAAAAACAACAACAACCTCAACATTGAAAAACACCTACAAATTCAACAACAACCTCAACATTGAAAAACACCAACAAATTCAACAACAACCTCAACATTGAAAAACACCAACAAATTCAACAACAACCTCGAAGTTGAAAAACACCAACAAATTCAACAACAAACTGAATATTGAAAAACGCCAACAAATTCAACAACAACCTCAACATTGAAAAACAACAAAAACCTCAACATTGAAAAACACCAACAAAGTCAACAACAACCTCAACATTGAAAAGCACCAACAAATTCAACAACAACCTCAACATTGAAAAACAACAACAACCTCAACATTGAAAAACACCAACAAATTCAACAACAACCTCAACATTGAAAAACAACAACAAACTCAACATTGAAAAACACCAACAAATTCAACAACAACCTCAACATTGAAAAACAACAACAACCTCAACATTGAAAAACACCAACAAATTCAACAACAACCTCAACATTGAAAAACACCAACAAATTCAACAACAACCTCAACATTGAAAAACACCAACAAATTCAACAACAACCTCAACACTGAAAAACAACAAAACCTCAACATTGAAAAACACCAACAAATTCAACAACAACCTCAACATTGAAAAACACCAGCAAATTCAACAACAACCTCAGCATTGAAAAACAACAACAACCTCAACATTGAAAAACACCAGCAAATTCAACAGCAACCTCAACATTGAAAAACAACAACAACCTCAACATTGAAAAACACCAACAAATTCAACAACAACTTCAACATTGAAAAACACCAACAAATTCAACAACAACCTCGAAATTGAAAAACACCAACAAATACAACAACCTCTACATTCAAAAACAACAACAACCTCAACATTGAAAAACACCAACAAATTCAACAACAACCTCAACATTGAAAAACAACAACAACCTCAACATTGCAAAACACCAGCAAATTCAACAACAACCTCAACATTTAAAAACAACAACAATCACAACATTGAAAAACACCAACAAATTCAACAACAACCTCAACATTGAAAAACAACAACAACCTCAACATTGAAAAACACCAACAAATTCAACAACAACCTCGACATTTAAAAACAACAACAACCTCAACATTGAAAAACACCAACAAATTCAGCAACAACCTCAACATTGAAAAACAACAACAACCTCAAAATTGAAAAACACCAACAAATTCAACAACAACTTCAACATTGAAAAACACCAACAAATTCAACAACAACCTCAGCATTGAAAAACAACAACAACCTCAACATTGAAAAACACCAACAAATTCAACAACAACCTCGAAATTGAAAAACACCAACAAATTCAACAACAAACTCAACTTTGAAAAACAACAACAACCTCAACATTGAAAAACACCAACAAATTCAACAACAACCTCAACATTGAAAAACAACAACAAACTAAACATTGAAAAACACCAACAAATTCAACAACAACCTCAACATTGAAAAACAACAACAACCTCAACATTCAAAAACACCAACAAATTCAACAACAACCTCAACATTGAAAAACACCACAAATTCAACAACAAACTCAACATTGAAAAACACCAACAAATTCAACAACAACCTCAACATTGAAAAACAACAACAACCTCAACATTGAAAAACACCAACAAATTCAACAACAACCTCAACATTGAAAAACAACAACAACCTCAACATTGCAAAACACCAGCAAATTCAACAACAACCTCAACATTTAAAAACACCAACAAATTCAACAACAACCTCAACATTGAAAAACAACAACCATCTCAACATTGAAAAACACAAACAAATTCAACAACAACCTCAACATTGAAAAACAACAACAACCTCAACATTGAAAAACACCAACAAATTCAACAACAACTTCAACACTGAAAAACACCAACAAATTCAACAACAACATCAGCATTGAAAAACAACAACAACCTCAACATGGAAAAACACCAACAAATTCAACAACAACCTCAACATTGAAAAACAACAACAAACTCAACATTGAAAAACACGAACAAATTCAACATCAACCTCAACATTGAAAAACAACAACAACCTCAACATTGAAAAACACCAACAAATTCAACAACAACCTCAACGTTGAAAAACACCAACAAATTCAACAACAACCTCAACATTGAAAAACAACAACAACCTAAACATTGAAAAACACCAACAAATTCAACAACAACCTCAACATTGAAAAACAACAACAACCTCAACATTGAAAAACACCAACAAATTCAACAACAACCTCAACATTGAAAAACAACAACCATCTCAACATTGAAAAACACAAACAAATTCAACAAAAACCTCAACATTGAAAAACACCAACAAATTCAACAACAACCTCAACATTGAAAAACAACAACAACCTCAACATTGAAAAACACCAACAAATTCAACAACAACTTCAACATTGAAAAACACCAACAAATTCAACAACAACCTCGAAATTGATAAACACCAACAAATACAACAACAACCTCAACATTGAAAAACAACAACAACCTCGAAATTGAAAAACACCAACAAATTCAACAACAACCTCAACATTGAAAAACAACAACAACCTCAACATTGAAAAACACCAACAAATTCAACAACAACCTCAAAATTGAAAACCAACAACAACCTCAACATTGAAAAACACCAACAAATTCAACAACAACCTCAACATTGAAAAACAACAACAACCTCAACATTGAAAAACACCAACAAATTCAACAACAGCCTCAACATTGAAAAACAACAACAACCTCAACATTGAAAAACACCAACAAATTCAACAACAACTTCAACATTGAAAAACACCAACAAATTCAACAACAACCTCGAAATTGAAAAACACCAACAAATTCAACAACAACCTCAACATTGAAAAACACCAACAAACTCAACAACAACCTCAACATTGAAAAACAACAACAACCTCAAATTTGAAAAAACCAACAAATTCAACAACAACCTCAACATTGAAAAACACCAACAAATTCAACAACAACCTCAGCATTGAAAAACACCGACAACCTCAACATTGAAAAACACCAACAAATTCAACAACAACCTCAACATTGAAAAACAACAACAACCTCAACATTGAAAAACACCAACAAATTCAACAACAACCTCAACATTGAAAAACAACAACAAACTAAACAATGAAAAACGCCAACAAATTAAACAACAACCTCAACATTGAAAAACAACAACAACCTCAACATTGAAAAACACCAACAAATTCAACAACAACCTCAACATTGAAAAACACCAACAAATTCAACAACAACCTCGAAGTTGAAAAACACCAACAAATTCAACAACAAACTCAACATTAAAAAACAACAACAAATTCAACAACAACCTCAACATTGAAAAACAACAACAACCTCAACATTGAAAAACACCAACAAAGTCAACAACAACCTCAACATTGAAAAGCACCAACAAATTCAACAACAACCTCAACATTGAAAAACAACAACAACCTCAACATTGAAAAACACCAACAAATTCAACAGTAACCTCAACATTGAAAAACAACAACAACCTCAACATTGAAAAACACCAACAAATTCAACAACAACCTCAACATTGAAAAACAACAACAAACTCAACATTGAAAAACACCAACAAATTCAACAACAACCTCAACATTGAAAAACAACAACAACCTCAACATTGAAAAACACCAACAAATTCAACAACAACCTCAACATTGAAAAACACCAGCAAATTCAACAGCAACCTCAACATTGAAAAACAACAACAACCTCAACATTGAAAAACACCAACAAATTCAACAACAACTTCAACATTAAAAAACACCAACAAATTCAACAACAACCTCGAAATTGAAAAACACCAACAAATACAACAACAACCTCTACATTGAAAAACAACAACAACCTCAACATTGAAAAACACCAACAAATTCAACAACAACCTCAACATTGAAAAACAACAACAACCTCAACATTGCAAAACACCAGCAAATTCAACAACAACCTCAACATTTAAAAACAACAACAATCACAACATTGAAAAACACCAACAAATTCAACAACAACCTCAGCATTGAAAAACAACAACAACCTCAACATTGAAAAACACCAACAAATTCAACAACAACCTCGACATTGAAAAACAACAACAACCTCAACATTGAAAAACACCAACAAATTCAGCAACAACCTCAACATTGAAGAACAACAAAAACCTCAAAATTGAAAAACACCAACAAATTCAACAACAACTTCAACATTGAAAAACAGGAACAAATTCAACAGCAACCTCAGCATTGAAAAACAACAACAACCTCAACATTGAAAAACACCAACAAATTCAACAACAACCTCAACATTGAAAAACAACAACAACCTCAACATTGAAAAATACCAACAAATTCAACAACAACTTCAACATTGAAAAACACCAACAAATTCAACAACAACCTCGAAATTGAAAAACACCAACAAATTCAACAACAACCTCAACTTTGAAAAACAACAACAACATCAACATTGAAAAACACCAACAAATTCAACAACAACCTCAGCATTGAAAAACAACAACAACCTCAACATTGAAAAACACCAACAAATTCAACAACAACCTCAACATTGAAAAACAACAACAACCTCAACATTGAAAAACACCAACAAATTCAACAACAACTTCAACATTGAAAAACACCAACAAATTCAACAACAACCTCGAACTTGAAAAACACCAACAAATTCAACAACAACCTCAACTTTGAAAAACAACAACAACCTCAACTTTGAAAAACACCAACAAACTCAACAACAACCTCAACATTGAAAAACAACAACAACCTCAACATTGAAAAACACCAACAAATTCAACAACAACCTCAACATTGAAAAACACCAACAAATTCAACAACAACCTCAGCATTGAAAAACACCAACAACCTCAACATTGAAAAACACCAACAAATTCAACAACAACCTCAACATTGAAAAACAACAACAACCTCAACATTGAAAAACACCAACAAATTCAACAACAACCTCAACATTGAAAAACAACAACAAACTAAACATTGAAAAACACCAACAAATTAAACAACAACCTCAACATTGTAAAACAACAACAACCTCAATGTTGAGGTTGTTGTTGAATTTGTTGGTGTTTTTCAATGTTGAGGTTGTTGTTGTTTTTCAATGTTGAGGTTACTGTTGAATTTGTTGGTGTTTTTCAATGTTGAGGTTGTTGTTGTTTTTCAATGTTGAGGTTGTTGTTGAATTTGTTGTTGTTTTTCAATGTAGAGGTTGTTGTTGTATTTGTTGGTGTTTTTCAATTTCGAGGTTGTTGTTGAATTTGTTGGTGTTTTTCAATGTTGAAGTTGTTGTTGAATTTGTTGGTGTTTTTCAATGTTGAGGTTGTTGTTGTTTTTCAATGTTGAGGTTGCTGTTGAATTTGCTGGTGTTTTTCAATGTTGAGGTTGTTGTTGTTTTTCAATGCTGAGGTTGTTGTTGAATTTGTTGGTGTTTTTCAATGTTGAGGTTGTTGTTGAATTTGTTGGTGTTTTTCAATGTTGAGGTTGTTGTTGTTTTTCAGTGTTGAGGTTGTTGTTGAATTTGTTGGTGTTTTTCAATGTGTAGGTTGTTGTTGTTTTTCAATGTTGAGGTTGTTGTTGAATTTGTTGGTGTTTTTCAATGTTGAGGTTGTTGTTGAATTTGTTGGTGTTTTTCAATGTTGAGGTTGTTGTTGTTTTTCAATGTTGAGGTTGTTGTTGAATTTGTTGGTGTTTTTCAATGCTGAGTTTGTTGTTGTTTTTCAATGTTGAGGTTGTTGTTGAATTTGTTGGTGTTTTTCAATGTTGAGGTTGTTGTTGTTTTTCAATGTTGAGGTTACTGTTGAATTTGTTGGTGTTTTTCAATGTTGAGGTTGTTGTTGTTTTTCAATGTTGAGGTTGTTGTTGAATTTGTTGGTGCTTTTCAATGTTGAGGTTGTTGTTGACTTTGTCGGTGTTTTTCAATGTTGAGGTTGTTGTTGTTTTTCAATGTTGAGGTTGTTGTTGAATTTGTTGGCGTTTTTCAATGTTGAGTTTGTTGTTGAATTTGTTGGTGTTTTTCAACTTCGAGGTTGTTGTTGAATTTGTTGGTGTTTTTCAATGTTGAGGTTGTTGTTGAATTTGTTGGTGTTTTTCAATGTTGAGGTTGTTGTTGAATTTGTAGTTGTTTTTCAATGTTGAGGTTGTTGTTGTTTTTCAATGTTGAGGTTGTTGTTTAATTTGTTGGTGTTTTTCAATGTTTAGTTTGTTGTTGTTTTTCAATGTTGAGGTTGTTGTTGAATTTGTTGGTGTTTTTCAATGTTGAGGTTGTTGTTGTTTTTCAATGTTGAGGTTGTTGTTGAATTTGTTGGTGTTTTTCAATGTTGAGGTTGTTGGTGTTTTTCAATGCTGAGGTTGTTGTTGAATTTGTTGGTGTTTTTCAATGTTGAGGTTGTTGTTGAATTTGTTTGTGTTTTTCAATCTTGAGATGGTTGTTGTTTTTCAATGTTGAGGTTGTTGTTGAATTTGTTGGTGTTTTTCAATGTTGAGGTTGTTGTTGTTTTTCAATGTTGAGGTTGTTGTTGAATTTGTTGGTGTTTTTCAATGTTTAGGTTGTTGTTGTTTTTCAATGTTGAGGTTGTTGTTGAATTTGTTGGTGTTTTTCAACGTTGAGGTTGTTGTTGAATTTGTTGGTGTTTTTCAATGTTGAGGTTGTTGTTGTTTTTCAATGTTGAGGTTGATGTTGAATTTGTTGGTGTTTTTCAATGTTGAGTTTGTTGTTGTTTTTCAATGTTGAGGTTGTTGTTGAATTTGTTGGTGTTTTTCAATGTTGAGGTTGTTGTTGTTTTTCAATGCTGATGTTGCTGTTGAATTTGTTGGTGTTTTTCAGTGTTGAGGTTGTTGTTGAATTTGTTGGTGTTTTTCAATGTTGAGGTTGTTGTTGTTTTTCAATGTTGAGGTTGTTGTTGAATTTGTTTGTGTTTTTCAATGTTGAGATGGTTGTTGTTTTTCAATGTTGAGGTTGTTGTTGAATTTGTTGGTGTTTTTAAATGTTGAGGTTGTTGTTGAATTTGCTGGTGTTTTGCAATGTTGAGGTTGTTGTTGTTTTTCAATGTTGAGGTTGTTGTTGAATTTGTTGGTGTTTTTCAATGTTGAGGTTGTTGTTGTTTTTCAATGTTGAGGTTGTTGTTGTATTTGTTGGTGTTTTTCAATTTCGAGGTTGTTGTTGAATTTGCTGGAGTTTTTCAATGTTGAAGTTGTTGTTGAATTTGTTGCTGTTTTTCAATGTTGAGGTTGTTGTTGTTTTTCAATGTTGAGGTTGTTGGTGAATTTGTTGGTGTTTTTCAATGTTGAGGTTGTTGTTGTTTTTCAATGTTGAGGTTGTTGTTGAATTTGTTGGTGTTTTTCAATGTTGAGTTTGTTGTTGAATTTGTTGGTGTTTTTCAATTTCGAGGTTGTTGAATTTGTTAGTGTTTTTCAATGTTGAGGTTGTTGTTGAATTTGTGGTGTTTTTCAATGTTGAGGTTGTTGTTGAATTTGTTGGTGTTTTTGAATGTTGAGGTTGTTGTTGTTTTTCAATGTTGAGGTTGTTGTTGAATTTGTTGGTGTTTTTCAATGTTTAGTTTGTTGTTGTTTTTCAATGTTGAGGTTGTTGTTGAATTTGTTGGTGTTTTTCAATGTTGAAGTTGTTGTTGCTTTTCAATTTTGAGGTTGTTGTTGAATTTGTTTGTGTTTTTCAATGTTGAGGTTGTTGTTGTTTTTCAAAGTTGAGGTTGTTGTTGAATTTGTTGGTGTTTTTCAATGTTGAGGTTGTTGTTGTTTTTCAATGTTGAGGTTGTTGTTGAATTTGTTGGTGTTTTTCAATGTTGAGGTTGTTGGTGTTTTTCAATGCTGAGGTTGTTGTTGAATTTGTTGGTGTTTTTCAATCTTGAGATGGTTGTTGTTTTTCAATGTTGAGGTTGTTGTTGAATTTGTTGGTGTTTTTCAATGTTGAGGTTGTTGTTGTTTTTCAATGTTGAGGTTGTTGTTGAATTTGTTGGTGTTTTTCAATGTTTAGGTTGTTGTTGTTTTTCAATGTTGAGGTTGTTGTTGAATTTGTTGGTGTTTTTCAACGTTGAGGTTGTTGTTGAATTTGTTGGTGTTTTTCAATGTTGAGGTTGTTGTTGTTTTTCAATGTTGAGGTTGATGTTGAATTTGTTGGTGTTTTTCAATGTTGAGTTTGTTGTTGTTTTTCAATGTTGAGGTTGTTGTTGAATTTGTTGGTGTTTTTCAATGTTGAGGTTGTTGTTGTTTTTCAATGCTGATGTTGCTGTTGAATTTGTTGGTGTTTTTCAGTGTTGAGGTTGTTGTTGAATTTGTTGGTGTTTTTCAATGTTGAGGTTGTTGTTGTTTTTCAATGTTGAGGTTGTTGTTGAATTTGTTTGTGTTTTTCAATGTTGAGATGGTTGTTGTTTTTCAATGTTGAGGTTGTTGTTGAATTTGTTGGTGTTTTTAAATGTTGAGGTTGTTGTTGAATTTGCTGGTGTTTTGCAATGTTGAGGTTGTTGTTGTTTTTCAATGTTGAGGTTGTTGTTGAATTTGTTGGTGTTTTTCAATGTTGAGGTTGTTGTTGTTTTTCAATGTTGAGGTTGTTGTTGTATTTGTTGGTGTTTTTCAATTTCGAGGTTGTTGTTGAATTTGCTGGAGTTTTTCAATGTTGAAGTTGTTGTTGAATTTGTTGCTGTTTTTCAATGTTGAGGTTGTTGTTGTTTTTCAATGTTGAGGTTGTTGGTGAATTTGTTGGTGTTTTTCAATGTTGAGGTTGTTGTTGTTTTTCAATGTTGAGGTTGTTGTTGAATTTGTTGGTGTTTTTCAATGTTGAGTTTGTTGTTGAATTTGTTGGTGTTTTTCAATTTCGAGGTTGTTGAATTTGTTAGTGTTTTTCAATGTTGAGGTTGTTGTTGAATTTGTGGTGTTTTTCAATGTTGAGGTTGTTGTTGAATTTGTTGGTGTTTTTGAATGTTGAGGTTGTTGTTGTTTTTCAATGTTGAGGTTGCTGTTGAATTTGTTGGTGTTTTTCAATGTTTAGTTTGTTGTTGTTTTTCAATGTTGAGGTTGTTGTTGAATTTGTTGGTGTTTTTCAATGTTGAAGTTGTTGTTGCTTTTCAATTTTGAGGTTGTTGTTGAATTTGTTTGTGTTTTTCAATGTTGAGGTTGTTGTTGTTTTTCAAAGTTGAGGTTGTTGTTGAATTTGTTGGTGTTTTTCAATTTCGAGCTTGTTGTTGAATTTGTTGGTGGTTTTCAATGTTGAAGTTGTTGTTGAATTTGTTGGTGTTTTTCAATGTTGAGGTTGTTGTTGTTTTTCAATGTTGAGGTTGTTGTTGAATTTGTTGGTGTTTTTCAATGTTGAGGTTGTTGTTGTTTTTCAATGCTGAGGTTGTTGTTGAATTTGTTGGTGTTTTTCAATGTTGAAGTTGTTGTTGAATTTGTTGGTGTTTTTCAATTTTGAGGTTGTTGTTGTTTTTCAATGTTGAGGTTGTTGCTGAATTTGTTGGTGTTTTTCAATGTTGAGGTTGTTGTTGTTTTTAAATGTCGAGGTTGTTGTTGAATTTGTTGGTGTTTTTCAATGTTGAGGTTGTTGTTGCTTTTCAATGTTGAGGTTGTTGTTGAATTTGTTGGTGTTTTTCAATGTTGTGATTGTTGTTGTTTTTAAATGTTGAGGTTCTTGTTGAATTTGCTGGTGTTTTGCAATGTTGAGGTTGTTGTTGTTTTTCAATGTTGAGGTTGTTGTTGAATTTGTTGGTGTTTTTCAATGTTGAGGTTGTTGTTGTTTTTCAATGTAGAGGTTGTTGCTGTATTTGTTGGTGTTTTTCAATTTCGAGGTTGTTGTTGAATTTGTTGGTGTTTTTCAATGTTGAAGTTGTTGTTGAATTTGTTGGTGTTTTTCAGTGTTGAGGTTGTTGTTGTTTTTCAATGCTGAGGTTGCTGTTGAATTTGCTGGTGTTTTTCAATGTTGAGGTTGTTGTTGTTTTTCAATGCTGAGGTTGTTGTTGAATTTGTTGGTGTTTTTCAATGTTGAGGTTGTTGTTGAATTTGTTGGTGTTTTTCAATGTTGAGGTTGTTGTTGTTTTTCAATGTTGAGGTTGTTGTTGAATTTGTTGGTGTTTTTCAATGTTTAGGTTGTTGTTGTTTTTCAATGTTGAGGTTGTTGTTGAATTTGTTGGTGTTTTTCAATGTTGAGGTTGTTGTTGAATTTGTTGGTGTTTTTCAATGTTGAGGTTGTTGTTGTTTTTCAATGTTGAGGTTGTTGTTGAATTTGTTGGTGTTTTTCAATGTTGAGTTTGTTGTTGTTTTTCAATGTTGAGGTTGTTGTTGAATTTGTTGGTGTTTTTCAATGCTGAGGTTGTTGTTGTTTTTCAATGTTGAGGTTACTGTTGAATTTGTTGGTGTTTTTCAATGTTGAGGTTGTTGTTGTTTTTCAATGTTGAGGTTGTTGTTGTATTTGTTGGTGTTTTTCAATTTCGAGGTTGTTGTTGAATTTGTTGGTGTTTTTCAATGTTGAAGTTGTTGTTGAATTTGTTGGTGTTTTTCAATGTTGAGGTTGTTGTTGTTTTTCAATGTTGAGGTTGTTGTTGAATTTGTTCGTGTTTTTCAATGTTGAGGTTGTTGATGAATTTGTTTGTGTTTTTCAATGTTGAGATGGTTGTTGTTTTTCAATGTTGAGGTTGTTGTTGAATTTGTTGGTGTTTTTCAATGTTGAGGTTGTTGTTGTTTTTCAATGTTGAGGTTGTTGTTGAATTTGTTGGTGTTTTTCAATGTTTAGGTTGTTGTTGTTTTTCAATGTAAGGTTGTTGTTGAATTTGTTGGTGTTTTTCAACGTTGAGGTTGTTGTTGAATTTGTTGGTGTTTTTCAATGTTGAGGTTGTTGTTGTTTTTCAATGTTGAGGTTGATGTTGAATTTGTTCGTGTTTCTCAATGTTGAGTTTGTTGTTGTTTTTCAATGTTGAGGTTGTTGTTGAATTTGTTGTTGTTTTTCAATGTTGAGGTTACTGTTGAATTTGTTGGTGTTTTTCAATGTTGAGGTTGTTGTTGTTTTTCAATGTTGAGGTTGTTGTTGTATTTGTTGGTGTTTTTCAATTTCGAGGTTGTTGTTGAATTTGTTGGTGTTTTTCAATGTTGAAGTTGTTGTTGAATTTGTTGGTGTTTTTCAATGTTGAGGTTGTTGTTGTTTTTCAACGTTGAGGTTGTTGTTGAATTTGTTGGTGTTTTTCAATGTTGAGGTTGTTGATGAATTTGTTTGTGTTTTTCAATGTTGAGATGGTTGTTGTTTTTCAATGTTGAGGTTGTTGTTGAATTTGTTGGTGTTTTTCAATGTTGAGGTTGTTGTTGTTTTTCAATGTTGAGGTTGTTGTTGAATTTGTTGGTGTTTTTCAATGTTTAGGTTGTTGTTGTTTTTCAATGTAAGGTTGTTGTTGAATTTGTTGGTGTTTTTCAACGTTGAGGTTGTTGTTGAATTTGTTGGTGTTTTTCAATGTTGAGGTTGTTGTTGTTTTTCAATGTTGAGGTTGTTGTTGAATTTGTTCGTGTTTTTCAATGTTGAGTTTGTTGTTGTTTTTCAATGTTGAGGTTGTTGTTGAATTTGTTGGTGTTTTTCAATGTTGAGGTTGTTGTTGTTTTTCAATGCTGATGTTGTTGTTGAATTTGTTGGTGTTTTTCAGTGTTGAAGTTGTTGTTGAATTAGTTGGTGTTTTTCAATGTTGAGGTTGTTGTTGTTTTTCAATGTTGAGGTTGTTGTTGAATTTGTTTGTGTTTTTCAATGTTGAGATGGTTGTTGTTTTTCAATGTTGAGGTTGTTGTTGAATTTGTTGGTGTTTTTAAATGTTGAGGTTGTTGTTGAATTTGCTGGTGTTTTGCAATGTTGAGGTTGTTGTTGTTTTTCAATGTTGAGGTTGTTGTTGAATTTGTTGGTGTTTTTCAATGTTGAGGTTGTAGTTGTTTTTCAATGTTGAGGTTGTTGTTGTATTTGTTGGTGTTTTTCAATTTCGAGGTTGTTGTTGAATTTGCTGGAGTTTTTCAATGTTGAAGTTGTTGTTGAATTTGTTGCTGTTTTTCAATGTTGAGGTTGTTGTTGTTTTTCAATGTTGAGGTTGTTGTTGAATTTGTTGGTGTTTTTCAATGTTGAGGTTGTTGTTGTTTTTCAATGTTGAGGTTGTTGTTGAATTTGTTGGTGCTTTTCAATGTTGAGATTGTTGTTGAATTTGTTGGTGTTTTTCAATGTTGAGGTTGTTGTTGTTTTTCAATGTTGAGGTTGTTGTTGAATTTGTTGGTGTTTTTCAATGTTGAGTTTGTTGTTGAATTTGTGGTGTTTTTCAATGTTGAGGTTGTTGTTGAATTTGTTGGTGTTTTTGAATGTTGAGGTTGTTGTTGTTTTTCAATGTTGAGGTTGTTGTTGAATTTGTTGGTGTTTTTCAATGTTTAGTTTGTTGTTGTTTTTCAATGTTGAGGTTGTTGTTGAATTTGTTGGTGTTTTTCAATGTTGAGGTTGTTGTTGTTTTTCAATGTTGAGGTTGTTGTTGAATTTGTTGGTGTTTTTCAATGTTGAGGTTGTTGTTGTTTTTCAAAGTTGAGGTTGTTGTTGAATTTGTTGGTGTTTTTCAATTTCGAGGTTGTTGTTGAATTTGTTGGTGGTTTTCAATGTTGAAGTTGTTGTTGAATTTGTTGGTGTTTTTCAATGTTGAGGTTGTTGTTTTTCAATGTTGAGGTTGCTGTTGAATTTGTTGGTGTTTTTCAATGTTGAGGTTGTTGTTGTTTTTCAATGCTGAGGTTGTTGTTGAATTTGTTGGTGTTTTTCAATGTTGAAGTTGTTGTTGAATTTGTTGGTGTTTTTCAATTTTGAGGTTGTTGTTGTTTTTCAATGTTGAGGTTGTTGCTGAATTTGTTGGTGTTTTTCAATGTTGAGGTTGTTGTTGTTTTTAAATGTCGAGGTTGTTGTTGAACTTGTTGGTGTTTTTCAATGTTGAGGTTGTTGTTGTTTTTCAATGTTGAGGTTGTTGTTGAATTTGTTGGTGTTTTTCAATGTTGTGATTGTTGTTGTTTTTAAATGTTGTGGTTGTTGTTGAATTTGCTGGTGTTTTGCAATGTTGAGGTTGTTGTTGTTTTTCAATGTTGAGGTTGTTGTTGAATTTGTTGGTGTTTTTCAATGTTGAGGTTGTTGTTGTTTTTCAATGTAGAGGTTGTTGTTGTATTTGTTGGTGTTTTTCAATTTCGAGGTTGTTGTTGAATTTGTTTTTGTTTTTCAATGTTGAAGTTGTTGTTGAATTTGTTGGTGTTTTTCAATGTTGAGGTTGTTGTTTTTTTTCAATGTTGAGGTTGCTGTTGATTTTGCTGGTGTTTTTCAATGTTGAGGTTGTTGTTGTTTTTCAATGCTGAGGTTGTTGTTGACTTTGTTGGTGTTTTTCAATGTTGAGGTTGTTGTTGTTTTTCAGTGTTGAGGTTGTTGTTGAATTTGTTGGTGTTTTTCAATGTTTAGGTTGTTGTTGTTTTTCAATGTTGAGGTTGTTGTTGAATTTGTTGGTGTTTTTCAATGTTGAGGTTGTTGTTGAATATGTTGGTGTTTTTCAATGTTGAGGTTGTTGTTGTTTTTCAATGTTGAGGTTGTTGTTGAATTTGTTGGTGTTTTTCAATGTTGAGTTTGTTGTTGTTTTTCAATGTTGAGGTTGTTGTTGAATTTGTTGGTGTTTTTCAATGTTGAGGTTGTTGTTGTTTTTCAATGTTGAGGTTACTGTTGAATTTGTTGGTGTTTTTCAATGTTGAGGTTGTTGTTGTTTTTCAATGTTGAGGTTGTTGTTGAATTTGTTGGTGCTTTTGAATGTTGAGGTTGTTGTTGACTTTGTTGGTGTTTTTCAATGTTGAGGTTGTTGTTGTTTTTCAATGTTGAGGTTGTTGTTGAATTTGTTGGCGTTTTTCAATGTTGAGTTTGTTGTTGAATTTGTTGGTGTTTTTCAACTTCGAGGTTGTTGTTGAATTTGTTGGTGTTTTTCAATGTTGAGGTTGTTGTTGAATTTTTTGGTGTTTTTCAATGTTGAGGTTGTTGTTGAATTTGTAGGTGTTTTTCAATGTTGAGGTTGTTGTTGTTTTACAATGTTGAGGTTGTTGTTTAATTTGTTGGTGTTTTTCAATGTTTAGTTTGTTGTTGTTTTTCAATGTTGAGGTTGTTGTTGAATTTGTTGGTGTTTTTCAATGTTGAGGTTGTTGTTGTTTTTCAATGTTGAGGTTGTTGTTGAATTTGTTGGTGTTTTTCAATGTTGAGGTTGTTGGTGTTTTTCAATGCTGAGGTTGTTGTTGAATTTGTTGGTGTTTTTCAATGTTGAGGTTGTTGTTGAATTTGTTGGTGTTTTTCAATGTTGAGGTTGTTGTTGTTTTTCAATGTTGAGGTTGTTGTTGAGTTTGTTGGTGTTTTTCAAAGTTGAGGTTGTTGTTGTTTTTCAAAGTTGAGGTTGTTGTTGAATTTGTTGGTGTTTTTCAAGTTCGAGGTTGTTGTTGAATTTGTTGGTGTTTTTCAATGTTGAAGTTGTTGTTGAATTTGTTGGTGTTTTTCAATGTTGAGGTTGTTGTTGTTTTTCAATGTTGAGGTTGTTGTTGAATTTGTTGGTGTTTTTCAATGTTGAGGTTGTTGTTGTTTTTCAATGCTGAGGTTGTTGTTGAATTTGTTGGTGTTTTTCAATGTTGATGTTGTTGTTGTTTTTCAAAGTTGAGGTTGTTGTTGAATTTGTTGGTGTATTTCAATTTCGAGGTTGTTGTTGAATTTGTTGGTGTTTTTCAATGTTGAAGTTGTTGTTGAATTTGTTGGTATTTTTCAATGTTGAGGTTGTTGTTGTTTTTCAATGTTGAGGTTGTTGTTGAATTTGTTGGTGTTTTTCAATGTTGAGGTTGTTGTTGTTTTTCAATGCTGAGGTTGTTGTTGAATTTGTTCCTGTTTTTCAATGTTGAAGTTGTTGTTGAATTTGTTGGTGTTTTTCAATTTTGAAGTTGTTGTTGAATTTGTTGGTGTTTTTCAATGTTGAGGTTGTTGATGAATTTGTTTGTGTTTTTCAATGTTGAGATGGTTGTTGTTTTTCAATGTTGAGGTTGTTGTTGAATTTGTTGGTGTTTTTCAACGTTGAGGTTGTTGTTGAATTTGTTGGTGTTTTTCAATGTTGAGGTTGTTGTTGTTTTTCAATGTTGAGGTTGATGTTGAATTTGTTCGTGTTTCTCAATGTTGAGTTTGTTGTTGTTTTTCAATGTTGAGGTTGTTGTTGAATTTGTTGTTGTTTTTCAATGTTGAGGTTGTTGTTGTTTTTCAATGTTGAGGTTGTTGTTGTATTTGTTGGTGTTTTTCAATTTCGAGGTTGTTGTTGAATTTGTTGGTGTTTTTCAATGTTGAAGTTGTTGTTGAATTTGTTGGTGTTTTTCAATGTTGAGGTTGTTGTTGTTTTTCAATGTTGAGGTTGTTGTTGAATTTGTTGGTGTTTTTCAATGTTGAGGTTGTTGATGAATTTGTTTGTGTTTTTCAATGTTGAGATGGTTGTTGTTTTTCAATGTTGAGGTTGTTGTTGAATTTGTTGGTGTTTTTCAATGTTGAGGTTGTTGTTGTTTTTCAATGTTGAGGTTGTTGTTGAATTTGTTGGTGTTTTTCAATGTTTAGGTTGTTGTTGTTTTTCAATGTAAGGTTGTTGTTGAATTTGTTGGTGTTTTTCAACGTTGAGGTTGTTGTTGAATTTGTTGGTGTTTTTCAATGTTGAGGTTGTTGTTGTTTTTCAATGTTGAGGTTGATGTTGAATTTGTTCGTGTTTTTCAATGTTGAGTTTGTTGTTGTTTTTCAATGTTGAGGTTGTTGTTGAATTTGTTGGTGTTTTTCAATGTTGAGGTTGTTGTTGTTTTTCAATGCTGATGTTGTTGTTGAATTTGTTGGTGTTTTTCAGTGTTGAAGTTGTTGTTGAATTAGTTGGTGTTTTTCAATGTTGAGGTTGTTGTTGTTTTTCAATGTTGAGGTTGTTGTTGAATTTGTTTGTGTTTTTCAATGTTGAGATGGTTGTTGTTTTTCAATGTTGAGGTTGTTGTTGAATTTGTTGGTGTTTTTAAATGTTGAGGTTGTTGTTGAATTTGCTGGTGTTTTGCAATGTTGAGGTTGTTGTTGTTTTTCAATGTTGAGGTTGTTGTTGAATTTGTTGGTGTTTTTCAATGTTGAGGTTGTAGTTGTTTTTCAATGTTGAGGTTGTTGTTGTATTTGTTGGTGTTTTTCAATTTCGAGGTTGTTGTTGTTTTTCAATGCTGAGGTTGTTGTTGAATTTGTTGGTGTTTTTCAATGTTGAGGTTGTTGTTGAATTTGTTGGTGTTTTTCAATGTTGAGGTTGTTGTTGTTTTTCAATGTTGAGGTTGTTGTTGAATTTGTTGGTGTTTTTCAATGTTTAGGTTGTTGTTGTTTTTCAATGTTGAGGTTGTTGTTGAATTTGTTGGTGTTTTTCAATTTCGAGGTTGTTGTTGAATTTGTTGGTGTTTTTCAATGTTGAAGTTGTTGTTGAATTTGTTGGTGTTTTTCAGTGTTGAGGTTGTTGTTGTTTTTCAATGTTGAGGTTGCTGTTGAATTTGCTGGTGTTTTTCAATGTTGAGGTTGTTGTTGTTTTTCAATGCTGAGGTTGTTGTTGAATTTGTTGGTGTTTTTCAATGTTGAGGTTGTTGTTGAATTTGTTGGTGTTTTTCAATGTTGAGGTTGTTGTTGTTTTTCAATGTTGAGGTTGTTGTTGAATTTGTTGGTGTTTTTCAATGTTTAGGTTGTTGTTGTTTTTCAATGTTGAGGTTGTTGTTGAATTTGTTGGTGTTTTTCAATGTTGAGGTTGTTGTTGAATTTGTTGGTGTTTTTCAATGTTGAGGTTGTTGTTGTTTTTCAATGTTGAGGTTGTTGTTGAATTTGTTGGTGTTTTTCAATGTTGAGTTTGTTGTTGTTTTTCAATGTTGAGGTTGTTGTTGAATTTGTTGGTGTTTTTCAATGTTGAGGTTGTTGTTGTTTTTCAATGTTGAGGTTACTGTTGAATTTGTTGGTGTTTTTCAATGTTGAGGTTGTTGTTGTTTTTCAATGTTGAGGTTGTTGTTGTATTTGTTGGTGTTTTTCAATTTCGAGGTTGTTGTTGAATTTGTTGGTGTTTTTCAATGTTGAAGTTGTTGTTGAATTTGTTGGTGTTTTTCAATGTTGAGGTTGTTGTTGTTTTTCAATGTTGAGGTTGTTGTTGAATTTGTTCGTGTTTTTCAATGTTGAGGTTGTTGATGAATTTGTTTGTGTTTTTCAATGTTGAGATGGTTGTTGTTTTTCAATGTTGAGGTTGTTGTTGAATTTGTTGGTGTTTTTCAATGTTGAGGTTGTTGTTTTTTTTCAATGTTGAGGTTGTTGTTGAATTTGTTGGTGTTTTTCAATGTTTAGGTTGTTGTTGTTTTTCAATGTAAGGTTGTTGTTGAATTTGTTGGTGTTTTTCAACGTTGAGGTTGTTGTTGAATTTGTTGGTGTTTTTCAATGTTGAGGTTGTTGTTGTTTTTCAATGTTGAGGTTGATGTTGAATTTGTTCGTGTTTCTCAATGTTGAGTTTGTTGTTGTTTTTCAATGTTGAGGTTGTTGTTGAATTTGTTGTTGTTTTTCAATGTTGAGGTTACTGTTGAATTTGTTGGTGTTTTTCAATGTTGAGGTTGTTGTTGTTTTTCAATGTTGAGGTTGTTGTTGTATTTGTTGGTGTTTTTCAATTTCGAGGTTGTTGTTGAATTTGTTGGTGTTTTTCAATGTTGAAGTTGTTGTTGAATTTGTTGGTGTTTTTCAATGTTGAGGTTGTTGTTGTTTTTCAACGTTGAGGTTGTTGTTGAATTTGTTGGTGTTTTTCAATGTTGAGGTTGTTGATGAATTTGTTTGTGTTTTTCAATGTTGAGATGGTTGTTGTTTTTCAATGTTGAGGTTGTTGTTGAATTTGTTGGTGTTTTTCAATGTTGAGGTTGTTGTTGTATTTCAATGTTGAGGTTGTTGTTGAATTTGTTGGTGTTTTTCAATGTTTAGGTTGTTGTTGTTTTTCAATGTAAGGTTGTTGTTGAATTTGTTGGTGTTTTTCAACGTTGAGGTTGTTGTTGAATTTGTTGGTGTTTTTCAATGTTGAGGTTGTTGTTGTTTTTCAATGTTGAGGTTGATGTTGAATTTGTTCGTGTTTTTCAATGTTGAGTTTGTTGTTGTTTTTCAATGTTGAGGTTGTTGTTGAATTTGTTGGTGTTTTTCAATGTTGAGGTTGTTGTTGTTTTTCAATGCTGATGTTGTTGTTGAATTTGTTGGTGTTTTTCAGTGTTGAAGTTGTTGTTGAATTAGTTGGTGTTTTTCAATGTTGAGGTTGTTGTTGTTTTTCAATGTTGAGGTTGTTGTTGAATTTGTTTGTGTTTTTCAATGTTGAGATGGTTGTTGTTTTTCAATGTTGAGGTTGTTGTTGAATTTGTTGGTGTTTTTAAATGTTGAGGTTGTTGTTGAATTTGCTGGTGTTTTGCAATGTTGAGGTTGTTGTTGTTTTTCAATGTTGAGGTTGTTGTTGAATTTGTTGGTGTTTTTCAATGTTGAGGTTGTAGTTGTTTTTCAATGTTGAAGTTGTGGTTGTATTTGTTGGTGTTTTTCAATTTCGAGGTTGTTGTTGAATTTGCTGGAGTTTTTCAATGTTGAAGTTGTTGTTGAATTTGTTGCTGTTTTTCAATGTTGAGGTTGTTGTTGTTTTTCAATGTTGAGGTTGTTGTTGAATTTGTTGGTGTTTTTCAATGTTGAGGTTGTTGTTGTTTTTCAATGTTGAGGTTGTTGTTGAATTTGTTGGTGCTTTTCAATGTTGAGATTGTTGTTGAATTTGTTGGTGTTTTTCAATGTTGAGGTTGTTGTTGTTTTTCAATGTTGAGGTTGTTGTTGAATTTGTTGGTGTTTTTCAATGTTGAGTTTGTTGTTGAATTTGTGGTGTTTTTCAATGTTGAGGTTGTTGTTGAATTTGTTGGTGTTTTTGAATGTTGAGGTTGTTGTTGTTTTTCAATGTTGAGGTTGTTGTTGAATTTGTTGGTGTTTTTCAATGTTTAGTTTGTTGTTGTTTTTCAATGTTGAGGTTGTTGTTGAATTTGTTGGTGTTTTTCAATGTTGAGGTTGTTGTTGTTTTTCAATGTTGAGGTTGTTGTTGAATTTGTTGGTGTTTTTCAATGTTGAGGTTGTTGTTGTTTTTCAAAGTTGAGGTTGTTGTTGAATTTGTTGGTGTTTTTCAATTTCGAGGTTGTTGTTGAATTTGTTGGTGGTTTTCAATGTTGAAGTTGTTGTTGAATTTGTTGGTGTGTTTCAATGTTGAGGTTGTTGTTTTTCAATGTTGAGGTTGCTGTTGAATTTGTTGGTGTTTTTCAATGTTGAGGTTGTTGTTGTTTTTCAATGCTGAGGTTGTTGTTGAATTTGTTGGTGTTTTTCAATGTTGAAGTTGTTGTTGAATTTGTTGGTGTTTTTCAATTTTGAGGTTGTTGTTGTTTTTCAATGTTGAGGTTGTTGCTGAATTTGTTGGTGTTTTTCAATGTTGAGGTTGTTGTTGTTTTTAAATGTCGAGGTTGTTGTTGAACTTGTTGGTGTTTTTCAATGTTGAGGTTGTTGTTGTTTTTCAATGTTGAGGTTGTTGTTGAATTTGTTGGTGTTTTTCAATGTTGTGATTGTTGTTGTTTTTAAATGTTGTGGTTGTTGTTGAATTTGCTGGTGTTTTGCAATGTTGAGGTTGTTGTTGTTTTTCAATGTTGAGGTTGTTGTTGAATTTGTTGGTGTTTTTCAATGTTGAGGTTGTTGTTGTTTTTCAATGTAGAGGTTGTTGTTGTATTTGTTGGTGTTTTTCAATTTCGAGGTTGTTGTTGAATTTGTTTTTGTTTTTCAATGTTGAAGTTGTTGTTGAATTTGTTGGTGTTTTTCAATGTTGAGGTTGTTGTTGTTTTTCAATGTTGAGGTTGCTGTTGATTTTGCTGGTGTTTTTCAATGTTGAGGTTGTTGTTGTTTTTCAATGCTGAGGTTGTTGTTGACTTTGTTGGTGTTTTTCAATGTTGAGGTTGTTGTTGTTTTTCAGTGTTGAGGTTGTTGTTGAATTTGTTGGTGTTTTTCAATGTTTAGGTTGTTGTTGTTTTTCAATGTTGAGGTTGTTGTTGAATTTGTTGGTGTTTTTCAATGTTGAGGTTGTTGTTGAATATGTTGGTGTTTTTCAATGTTGAGGTTGTTGTTGTTTTTCAATGTTGAGGTTGTTGTTGAATTTGTTGGTGTTTTTCAATGTTGAGTTTGTTGTTGTTTTTCAATGTTGAGGTTGTTGTTGAATTTGTTGGTGTTTTTCAATGTTGAGGTTGTTGTTGTTTTTCAATGTTGAGGTTACTGTTGAATTTGTTGGTGTTTTTCAATGTTGAGGTTGTTGTTGTTTTTCAATGTTGAGGTTGTTGTTGAATTTGTTGGTGCTTTTGAATGTTGAGGTTGTTGTTGACTTTGTTGGTGTTTTTCAATCTTGAGGTTGTTGTTGTTTTTCAATGTTGAGGTTGTTGTTGAATTTGTTGGCGTTTTTCAATGTTGAGTTTGTTGTTGAATTTGTTGGTGTTTTTCAACTTCGAGGTTGTTGTTGAATTTGTTGGTGTTTTTCAATGTTGAGGTTGTTGTTGAATTTGTTGGTGTTTTTCAATGTTGAGGTTGTTGTTGAATTTGTAGGTGTTTTTCAATGTTGAGGTTGTTGTTGTTTTACAATGTTGAGGTTGTTGTTTAATTTGTTGGTGTTTTTCAATATTTAGTTTGTTGTTGTTTTTCAATGTTGAGGTTGTTGTTGAATTTGTTGGTGTTTTTCAATGTTGAGGTTGTTGTTGTTTTTCAATGTTGAGGTTGTTGTTGAATTTGTTGGTGTTTTTCAATGTTGAGGTTGTTGGTGTTTTTCAATGCTGAGGTTGTTGTTGTTTTTCAATGTTGAGGTTGTTGTTGAATTTGTTGGTGTTTTTCAAGTTCGAGGTTGTTGTTGAATTTGTTGGTGTTTTTCAATGTTGAAGTTGTTGTTGAATTTGTTGGTGTTTTTCAATGTTGAGGTTGTTGTTGTTTTTCAATGTTGAGGTTGTTGTTGAATTTGTTGGTGTTTTTCAATGTTGAGGTTGTTGTTGTTTTTCAATGCTGAGGTTGTTGTTGAATTTGTTGGTGTTTTTCAATGTTGATGTTGTTGTTGTTTTTCAAAGTTGAGTTTGTTGTTGAATTTGTTGGTGTATTTCAATTTCGAGGTTGTTGTTGAATTTGTTGGTGTTTTTCAATGTTGAAGTTGTTGTTGAATTTGTTGGTATTTTTCAATGTTGAGGTTGTTGTTGTTTTTCAATGTTGAGGTTGTTGTTGAATTTGTTGGTGTTTTTCAATGTTGAGGTTGTTGTTGTTTTTCAATGCTGAGGTTGTTGTTGAATTTGTTCCTGTTTTTCAATGTTGAAGTTGTTGTTGAATTTGTTGGTGTTTTTCAATTTTGAGGTTGTTGTTGAATTTGTTGGTGTTCTTCAATGTTGAGGTTGTTGATGAATTTGTTTGTGTTTTTCAATGTTGAGGTTGTTGTTGTTTTTCAATGTTGAGGTTGTTGTTGAGTTTGTTGGTGTTTTTCAAAGTTGAGGTTGTTGTTGTTTTTCAAAGTTGAGGTTGTTGTTGAATTTGTTGGTGTTTTTCAAGTTCGAGGTTGTTGTTGAATTTGTTGGTGTTTTTCAATGTTGAAGTTGTTGTTTTTCAATGTTGAGGTTGATGTTGAATTTGTTCGTGTTTCTCAATGTTGAGTTTGTTGTTGTTTTTCAATGTTGAGGTTGTTGTTGAATTTGTTGTTGTTTTTCAATGTTGAGGTTGTTGTTGTTTTTCAATGTTGAGGTTGTTGTTGTATTTGTTGGTGTTTTTCAATTTCGAGGTTGTTGTTGAATTTGTTGGTGTTTTTCAATGTTGAAGTTGTTGTTGAATTTGTTGGTGTTTTTCAATGTTGAGGTTGTTGTTGTTTTTCAATGTTGAGGTTGTTGTTGAATTTGTTGGTGTTTTTCAATGTTGAGGTTGTTGATGAATTTGTTTGTGTTTTTCAATGTTGAGATGGTTGTTGTTTTTCAATGTTGAGGTTGTTGATGAATTTGTTGGTGTTTTTCAATGTTGAGGTTGTTGTTGTTTTTCAATGTTGAGGTTGTTGTTGAATTTGTTGGTGTTTTTCAATGTTAAGTTTGTTGTTGTTTTTCAATGTAAGGTTGTTGTTGAATTTGTTGGTGTTTTTCAACGTTGAGGTTGTTGT
The DNA here is from genome assembly GCA_026770705.1 of Isurus oxyrinchus. NCBI lineage: Eukaryota > Metazoa > Chordata > Chondrichthyes > Lamniformes > Lamnidae > Isurus > Isurus oxyrinchus. The sequence goes on along the minus strand of JANJGN010001685.1, from coordinate 17,243 downwards.
TGAATTTGTTGGTGTTTTTCAATGTTGAGGTTGTTGTTGTTTTTCAATGTTGAGGTTAATGTTGAATTTGTTCGTGTTTTTCAATGTTGAGTTTGTTGTTGTTTTTCAATGTTGAGGTTGTTGTTGAATTTGTTGGTGTTTTTCAATGTTGAGGTTGTTGTTGTTTTTCAATGCTGATGTTGTTGTTGAATTTGTTGGTGTTTTTCAGTGTTGAAGTTGTTGTTGAATTAGTTGGTGTTTTTCAATGTTGAGGTTGTTGTTGTTTTTCAATGTTGAGGTTGTTGTTGAATTTGTTTGCGTTTTTCAATGTTGAGATGGTTGTTGTTTTTCAATGTTGAGGTTGTTGTTGAATTTGTTGGTGTTTTTAAATGTTGAGGTTGTTGTTGAATTTGCTGGTGTTTTGCAATGTTGAGGTTGTTGTTGTTTTTCAATGTTGAGGTTGTTGTTGAATTTGTTGGTGTTTTTCAATGTTGAGGTTGTAGTTGTTTTTCAATGTTGAGGTTGTTGTTGTATTTGTTGGTGTTTTTCAATTTCGAGGTTGTTGTTGAATTTGCTGGAGTTTTTCAATGTTGAAGTTGTTGTTGAATTTGTTGCTGTTTTTCAATGTTGAGGTTGTTGTTGTTTTTCAATGTTGAGGTTGTTGTTGAATTTGTTGGTGTTTTTCAATGTTGAGGTTTTTGTTGTTTTTCAATGTTGAGGTTGTTGTTGAATTTGTTGGTGCTTTTCAATGTTGAGATTGTTGTTGAATTTGTTGGTGTTTTTCAATGTTGAGGTTGTTGTTGTTTTTCAATGTTGAGGTTGTTGTTGAATTTGTTGGTGTTTTTCAATGTTGAGTTTGTTGTTGAATTTGTGGTGTTTTTCAATGTTGAGATTGTTGTTGAATTTGTTGGTGTTTTTGAATGTTGAGGTTGTTGTTGTTTTTCAATGTTGAGGTTGTTGTTGAATTTGTTGGTGTTTTTCAATGTTTAGTTTGTTGGTGTTTTTCAATGTTGAGGTTGTTGTTGTTTTTCAATGTTGAGGTTGTTGTTGAATTTGTTGGTGTTTTTCAATGTTGAGGTTGTTGTTGTTTTTCAAAGTTGAGGTTGTTGTTGAATTTGTTGGTGTTTTTCAATTTCGAGGTTGTTGTTGAATTTGTTGGTGGTTTTCAATGTTGAAGTTGTTGTTGAATTTGTTGATGTTTTTCAATGTTGAGGTTGTTGTTTTTCAATGTTGAGGTTGCTGTTGAATTTGTTGGTGTTTTTCAATGTTGAGGTTGTTGTTGTTTTTCAATGCTGAGGTTGTTGTTGAATTTGTTGGTGTTTTTCAATGTTGAAGTTGTTGTTGAATTTGTTGGTGTTTTTCAATTTTGAGGTTGTTGTTGTTTTTCAATGTTGAGGATGTTGCTGAATTTGTTGGTGTTTTTCAATGTTGAGGTTGTTGTTGTTTTTAAATGTCGAGGTTGTTGTTGAACTTGTTGGTGTTTTTCAATGTTGAGGTTGTTGTTGTTTTTCAATGTTGAGGTTGTTGTTGAATTTGTTGGTGTTTTTCAATGTTGAGGTTGTTGTTGAATTTGTTGGTGTTTTTCAATGTTGAGGTTGTTGTTGTTTTTCAATGTTGAGGTTGTTGTTGAATTTGTTGGTGTTTTTCAATGTTTAGGTTGTTGTTGTTTTTCAATGTTGAGGTTGTTGTTGAATTTGTTGGTGTTTTTCAATGTTGAGGTTGTTGTTGAATTTGTTGGTGTTTTTCAATGTTGAGGTTGTTGTTGTTTTTCAATGTTGAGGTTGTTGTTGAATTTGTTGGTGTTTTTCAATGTTGAGTTTGTTGTTGTTTTTCAATGTTGAGGTTGTTGTTGAATTTGTTGGTGTTTTTCAATGTTGAGGTTGTTGTTGTTTTTCAATGATGAGGTTACTGTTGAATTTGTTGGTGTTTTTCAATGTTGAGGTTGTTGTTGTTTTTCAATGTTGAGGTTGTTGTTGAATTTGTTGGTGCTTTTGAATGTTGAGGTTGTTGTTGACTTTGTTGGTGTTTTTCAATGTTGAGGTTGTTGTTGTTTTTCAATGTTGAGGTTGTTGTTGAATTTGTTGGCGTTTTTCAATGTTGAGTTTGTTGTTGAATTTGTTGGTGTTTTTCAACTTCGAGGTTGTTGTTGAATTTGTTGGTGTTTTTCAATGTTGAGGTTGTTGTTGAATTTGTTGGTGTTTTTCAATGTTGAGGTTGTTGTTGAATTTGTAGGTGTTTTTCAATGTTGAGGTTGTTGTTGTTTTACAATGTTGAGGTTGTTGTTTAATTTGTTGGTGTTTTTCAATGTTTAGTTTGTTGTTGTTTTTCAATGTTGAGGTTGTTGTTGAATTTGTTGGTGTTTTTCAATGTTGAGGTTGTTGTTGTTTTTCAATGTTGAGGTTGTTGTTGAATTTGTTGGTGTTTTTCAATGTTGAGGTTGTTGGTGTTTTTCAATGCTGAGGTTGTTGTTGAATTTGTTGGTGTTTTTCAATGTTGAGGTTGTTGTTGAATATGTTGGTGTTTTTCAATGTTGAGGTTGTTGTTGTTTTTCAATGTTGAGGTTGTTGTTGAATTTGTTGGTGTTTTTCAATGTTGAGTTTGTTGTTGTTTTTCAATGTTGAGGTTGTTGTTGAATTTGTTGGTGTTTTTCAATGTTGAGGTTGTTGTTGTTTTTCAATGTTGAGGTTACTGTTGAATTTGTTGGTGTTTTTCAATGTTGAGGTTGTTGTTGTTTTTCAATGTTGAGGTTGTTGTTGAATTTGTTGGTGCTTTTGAATGTTGAGGTTGTTGTTGACTTTGTTGGTGTTTTTCAATGTTGAGGTTGTTGTTGTTTTTCAATGTTGAGGTTGTTGTTGAATTTGTTGGCGTTTTTCAATGTTGAGTTTGTTGTTGAATTTGTTGGTGTTTTTCAACTTCGAGGTTGTTGTTGAATTTGTTGGTGTTTTTCAATGTTGAGGTTGTTGTTGAATTTGTTGGTGTTTTTCAATGTTGAGGTTGTTGTTGAATTTGTAGGTGTTTTTCAATGTTGAGGTTGTTGTTGTTTTACAATGTTGAGGTTGTTGTTTAATTTGTTGGTGTTTTTCAATGTTTAGTTTGTTGTTGTTTTTCAATGTTGAGGTTGTTGTTGAATTTGTTGGTGTTTTTCAATGTTGAGGTTGTTGTTGTTTTTCAATGTTGAGGTTGTTGTTGAATTTGTTGGTGTTTTTCAATGTTGAGGTTGTTGGTGTTTTTCAATGCTGAGGTTGTTGTTGAATTTGTTGGTGTTTTTCAATGTTGAGGTTGTTGTTGAATTTGTTGGTGTTTTTCAATGTTGAGGTTGTTGTTGTTTTTCAATGTTGAGGTTGTTGTTGAGTTTGTTGGTGTTTTTCAAAGTTGAGGTTGTTGTTGTTTTTCAAAGTTGAGGTTGTTGTTGAATTTGTTGGTGTTTTTCAAGTTCGAGGTTGTTGTTGAATTTGTTGGTGTTTTTCAATGTTGAAGTTGTTGTTGAATTTGTTGGTGTTTTTCAATGTTGAGGTTGTTGTTGTTTTTCAATGTTGAGGTTGTTGTTGAATTTGTTGGTGTTTTTCAATGTTGAGGTTGTTGTTGTTTTTCAATGCTGAGGTTGTTGTTGAATTTGTTGGTGTTTTTCAATGTTGATGTTGTTGTTGTTTTTCAAAGTTGAGGTTGTTGTTGAATTTGTTGGTGTATTTCAATTTCGAGGTTGTTGTTGAATTTGTTGGTGTTTTTCAATGTTGAAGTTGTTGTTGAATTTGTTGGTATTTTTCAATGTTGAGGTTGTTGTTGTTTTTCAATGTTGAGGTTGTTGTTGAATTTGTTGGTGTTTTTCAATGTTGAGGTTGTTGTTGTTTTTCAATGCTGAGGTTGTTGTTGAATTTGTTCCTGTTTTTCAATGTTGAAGTTGTTGTTGAATTTGTTGGTGTTTTTCAATTTTGAGGTTGTTGTTGAATTTGTTGGTGTTCTTCAATGTTGAGGTTGTTGATGAATTTGTTTGTGTTTTTCAATGTTGAGATGGTTGTTGTTTTTCAATGTTGAGGTTGTTGTTGAATTTGTTGGTGTTTTTCAATGTTGAGGTTGTTGTTGTTTTTCAATGTTGAGGTTGTTGTTGAGTTTGTTGGTGTTTTTCAAAGTTGAGGTTGTTGTTGTTTTTCAAAGTTGAGGTTGTTGTTGAATTTGTTGGTGTTTTTCAAGTTCGAGGTTGTTGTTGAATTTGTTGGTGTTTTTCAATGTTGAAGTTGTTGTTTTTCAATGTTGAGGTTGATGTTGAATTTGTTCGTGTTTCTCAATGTTGAGTTTGTTGTTGTTTTTCAATGTTGAGGTTGTTGTTGAATTTGTTGTTGTTTTTCAATGTTGAGGTTGTTGTTGTTTTTCAATGTTGAGGTTGTTGTTGTATTTGTTGGTGTTTTTCAATTTCGAGGTTGTTGTTGAATTTGTTGGTGTTTTTCAATGTTGAAGTTGTTGTTGAATTTGTTGGTGTTTTTCAATGTTGAGGTTGTTGTTGTTTTTCAATGTTGAGGTTGTTGTTGAATTTGTTGCTGTTTTTCAATGTTGAGGTTGTTGATGAATTTGTTTGTGTTTTTCAATGTTGAGATGGTTGTTGTTTTTCAATGTTGAGGTTGTTGATGAATTTGTTGGTGTTTTTCAATGTTGAGGTTGTTGTTGTTTTTCAATGTTGAGGTTGTTGTTGAATTTGTTGGTGTTTTTCAATGTTTAGGTTGTTGTTGTTTTTCAATGTAAGGTTGTTGTTGAATTTGTTGGTGTTTTTCAACGTTGAGGTTGTTGTTGAATTTGTTGGTGTTTTTCAATGTTGAGGTTGTTGTTGTTTTTCAATGTTGAGGTTGATGTTGAATTTGTTCGTGTTTTTCAATGTTGAGTTTGTTGTTGTTTTTCAATGTTGAGGTTGTTGTTGAATTTGTTGGTGTTTTTCAATGTTGAGGTTGTTGTTGTTTTTCAATGCTGATGTTGTTGTTGAATTTGTTGGTGTTTTTCAGTGTTGAAGTTGTTGTTGAATTAGTTGGTGTTTTTCAATGTTGAGGTTGTTGTTGTTTTTCAATGTTGAGGTTGTTGTTGAATTTGTTTGCGTTTTTCAATGTTGAGATGGTTGTTGTTTTTCAATGTTGAGGTTGTTGTTGAATTTGTTGGTGTTTTTAAATGTTGAGGTTGTTGTTGAATTTGCTGGTGTTTTGCAATGTTGAGGTTGTTGTTGTTTTTCAATGTTGAGGTTGTTGTTGAATTTGTTGGTGTTTTTCAATGTTGAGGTTGTAGTTGTTTTTCAATGTTGAGGTTGTTGTTGTATTTGTTGGTGTTTTTCAATTTCGAGGTTGTTGTTGAATTTGCTGGAGTTTTTCAATGTTGAAGTTGTTGTTGAATTTGTTGCTGTTTTTCAATGTTGAGGTTGTTGTTGTTTTTCAATGTTGAGGTTGTTGTTGAATTTGTTGGTGTTTTTCAATGTTGAGGTTTTTGTTGTTTTTCAATGTTGAGGTTGTTGTTGAATTTGTTGGTGCTTTTCAATGTTGAGATTGTTGTTGAATTTGTTGGTGTTTTTCAATGTTGAGGTTGTTGTTGTTTTTCAATGTTGAGGTTGTTGTTGAATTTGTTGGTGTTTTTCAATGTTGAGTTTGTTGTTGAATTTGTGGTGTTTTTCAATGTTGAGTTTGTTGTTGAATTTGTTGGTGTTTTTGAATGTTGAGGTTGTTGTTGTTTTTCAATGTTGAGGTTGTTGTTGAATTTGTTGGTGTTTTTCAATGTTTAGTTTGTTGGTGTTTTTCAATGTTGAGGTTGTTGTTGTTTTTCAATGTTGAGGTTGTTGTTGAATTTGTTGGTGTTTTTCAATGTTGAGGTTGTTGTTGTTTTTCAAAGTTGAGGTTGTTGTTGAATTTGTTGGTGTTTTTCAATTTCGAGGTTGTTGTTGAATTTGTTGGTGGTTTTCAATGTTGAAGTTGTTGTTGAATTTGTTGATGTTTTTCAATGTTGAGGTTGTTGTTTTTCAATGTTGAGGTTGCTGTTGAATTTGTTGGTGTTTTTCAATGTTGAGGTTGTTGTTGTTTTTCAATGCTGAGGTTGTTGTTGAATTTGTTGGTGTTTTTCAATGTTGAAGTTGTTGTTGAATTTGTTGGTGTTTTTCAATTTTGAGGTTGTTGTTGTTTTTCAATGTTGAGGTTGTTGCTGAATTTGTTGGTGTTTTTCAATGTTGAGGTTGTTGTTGTTTTTAAATGTCGAGGTTGTTGTTGAACTTGTTGGTGTTTTTCAATGTTGAGGTTGTTGTTGTTTTTCAATGTTGAGGTTGTTGTTGAATTTGTTGGTGTTTTTCAATGTTGAGGTTGTTGTTGAATTTGTTGGTGTTTTTCAATGTTGAGGTTGTTGTTGTTTTTCAATGTTGAGGTTGTTGTTGAATTTGTTGGTGTTTTTCAATGTTTAGGTTGTTGTTGTTTTTCAATGTTGAGGTTGTTGTTGAATTTGTTGGTGTTTTTCAATGTTGAGGTTGTTGTTGAATTTGTTGGTGTTTTTCAATGTTGAGGTTGTTGTTGTTTTTCAATGTTGAGGTTGTTGTTGAATTTGTTGGTGTTTTTCAATGTTGAGTTTGTTGTTGTTTTTCAATGTTGAGGTTGTTGTTGAATTTGTTGGTGTTTTTCAATGTTGAGGTTGTTGTTGTTTTTCAATGTTGAGGTTACTGTTGAATTTGTTGGTGTTTTTCAATGTTGAGGTTGTTGTTGTTTTTCAATGTTGAGGTTGTTGTTGAATTTGTTGGTGCTTTTGAATGTTGAGGTTGTTGTTGACTTTGTTGGTGTTTTTCAATGTTGAGGTTGTTGTTGTTTTTCAATGTTGAGGTTGTTGTTGAATTTGTTGGCGTTTTTCAATGTTGAGTTTGTTGTTGAATTTGTTGGTGTTTTTCAACTTCGAGGTTGTTGTTGAATTTGTTGGTGTTTTTCAATGTTGAGGTTGTTGTTGAATTTGTTGGTGTTTTTCAATGTTGAGGTTGTTGTTGAATTTGTAGGTGTTTTTCAATGTTGAGGTTGTTGTTGTTTTACAATGTTGAGGTTGTTGTTTAATTTGTTGGTGTTTTTCAATGTTTAGTTTGTTGTTGTTTTTCAATGTTGAGGTTGTTGTTGAATTTGTTGGTGTTTTTCAATGTTGAGGTTGTTGTTGTTTTTCAATGTTGAGGTTGTTGTTGAATTTGTTGGTGTTTTTCAATGTTGAGGTTGTTGGTGTTTTTCAATGCTGAGGTTGTTGTTGAATTTGTTGGTGTTTTTCAATGTTGAGGTTGTTGTTGAATTTGTTGGTGTTTTTCAATGTTGAGGTTGTTGTTGTTTTTCAATGTTGAGGTTGTTGTTGAGTTTGTTGGTGTTTTTCAAAGTTGAGGTTGTTGTTGTTTTTCAAAGTTGAGGTTGTTGTTGAATTTGTTGGTGTTTTTCAAGTTCGAGGTTGTTGTTGAATTTGTTGGTGTTTTTCAATGTTGAAGTTGTTGTTGAATTTGTTGGTGTTTTTCAATGTTGAGGTTGTTGTTGATTATCAATGTTGAGGTTGTTGTTGAATTTGTTGGTGTTTTTCAATGTTGAGGTTGTTGTTGTTTTTCAATGCTGAGGTTGTTGTTGAATTTGTTGGTGTTTTTCAATGTTGATGTTGTTGTTGTTTTTCAAAGTTGAGGTTGTTGTTGAATTTGTTGGTGTTTTTCAATTTCGAGGTTGTTGTTGAATTTGCTGGTGTTTTTCAATGTTGAAGTTGTTGTTGAATTTGTTGGTATTTTTCAATGTTGAGGTTGTTGTTGTTTTTCAATGTTGAGGTTGTTGTTGAATTTGTTGGTGTTTTTCAATGTTGAGGTTGTTGTTGTTTTTCAATGCTGAGGTTGTTGTTGAATTTGTTCCTGTTTTTCAATGTTGAAGTTGTTGTTGAATTTGTTGGTGTTTTTCAATTTTGAGGTTGTTGTTGTTCTTCAATGTTGAGGTTGTTGCTGAATTTGTTGGTGTTTTTCAATGTTGAGGTTGTTGTTGTTTTTCAATGTCGAGGTTGTTGTTGAATTTGTTGGTGTTTTTCAATGTTGAGGTTGTTGTTGTTTTTCAATGCTGAGGTTGTTGTTGAATTTGTTGGTGTTTTTCAATGTTGTGATTGTTGTTGTTTTTAAATGTTGAGGTTGTTGTTGAATTTGCTGGTGTTTTGCAATTTTGAGGTTGTTGTTGTTTTTCAATGTTGAGGTTGTTGTTGAATTTGTTGGTGTTTTTCAATGTTGAGGTTGTTGTTGTTTTTCAATGTAGAGGTTGTTGTTGTATTTGTTGGTGTTTTTCAATTTCGAGGTTGTTGTTGAATTTGTTGGTGTTTTTCAATGTTGAAGTTGTTGTTGAATTTGTTGGTGTTTTTCAATGTTGAGGTTGTTGTTGTTTTTCAATGTTGAGGTTGCTGTTGAATTTGCTGGTGTTTTTCAATGTTGAGGTTGTTGTTGAATTTGTTGGTGTTTTTCAATGTTGAGGTTGTTGTTGTTTTTCAATGTTGAGGTTGTTGTTGAATTTGTTGGTGTTTTTCAATGTTGAGTTTGTTGTTGTTTTTCAATGTTGAGGTTGTTGTTGAATTTGTTGGTGTTTTTCAATGTTGAGGTTGTTGTTGTTTTTCAATGTTGAGGTTACTGTTGAATTTGTTGGTGTTTTTCAATGTTGAGGTTGTTGTTGTTTTTCAATGTTGAGGTTGTTGTTGAATTTGTTGGTGCTTTTCAATGTTGAGGTTGTTGTTGACTTTGTTGGTGTTTTTCAATGTTGAGGTTGTTGTTGTTTTTCAATGTTGAAGTTGTTGTTGAATTTGTTGGTGTTTTTCAATTTTGAGGTTGTTGTTGTTTTTCAATGTTGAGGTTGTTGCTGAATTTGTTGGTGTTTTTCAATGTTGAGGTTGTTGTTGTTTTTAAATGTCGAGGTTGTTGTTGAATTTGTTGGTGTTTTGCAATGTTGAGGTTGTTGTTGTTATTCAATGTTGTGGTTGTTGTTGAATTTGCTGGTGTTTTGCAATGTTGAGGTTGTTGTTGTTTTTCAATGTTGAGGTTGTTGTTGAATTTGTTGGTGTTTTTCAATGTTGAGGTTGTTGTTGTTTTTCAATGTAGAGGTTGTTGTTGTATTTGTTGGTGTTTTTCAATTTCGAGGTTGTTGTTGAATTTGTTTTTGTTTTTCAATGTTGAAGTTGTTGTTGAATTTGTTGGTGTTTTTCAATGTTGAGGTTGTTGTTGTTTTTCAATGTTGAGGTTGCTGTTGATTTTGCTGGTGTTTTTCAATGTTGAGGTTGTTGTTGTTTTTCAATGCTGAGGTTGTTGTTGACTTTGTTGGTGTTTTTCAATGTTGAGGTTGTTGTTGTTTTTCAGTGTTGAGGTTGTTGTTGAATTTGTTGGTGTTTTTCAATGTTTAGGTTGTTGTTGTTTTTCAATGTTGAGGTTGTTGTTGAATTTGTTGGTGTTTTTCAATGTTGAGGTTGTTGTTGAATTTGTTGGTGTTTTTCAATGTTGAGGTTGTTGTTGTTTTTCAATGTTGAGGTTGTTGTTGAATTTGTTGGTGTTTTTCAATGTTGAGTTTGTTGTTGTTTTTCAATGTTGAGGTTGTTGTTGAATTTGTTGGTGTTTTTCAATGTTGAGGTTGTTGTTGTTTTTCAATGTTGAGGTTACTGTTGAATTTGTTGGTGTTTTTCAATGTTGAGGTTGTTGTTGTTTTTCAATGTTGAGGTTGTTGTTGAATTTGTTGGTGCTTTTGAGTGTTGAGGTTGTTGTTGACTTTGTTGGTGTTTTTCAATGTTGAGGTTGTTGTTGTTTTTCAATGTTGAGGTTGTTGTTGAATTTGTTGGCGTTTTTCAATGTTGAGTTTGTTGTTGAATTTGTTCGTGTTTTTCAACTTCGAGGTTGTTGTTGAATTTGTTGGTGTTTTTCAATGTTGAGGTTGTTGTTGAATTTGTTGGTGTTTTTCAATGTTGAGGTTGTTGTTGAATTTGTAGGTGTTTTTCAATGTTGAGGTTGTTGTTGTTTTACAATGTTGAGGTTGTTGTTTAATTTGTTGGTGTTTTTCAATGTTTAGTTTGTTGTTGTTTTTCAATGTTGAGGTTGTTGTTGAATTTGTTGGTGTTTTTCAATGTTGAGGTTGTTGTTGTTTTTCAATGTTGAGGTAGTTGTTGAATTTGTTGGTGTTTTTCAATGTTGAGGTTGTTGGTGTTTTTCAATGCTGAGGTTGTTGTTGAATTTGTTGGTGTTTTTCAATGTTGAGGTTGTTGTTGAATTTGTTGGTGTTTTTCAATGTTGAGGTTGTTGTTGTTTTTCAATGTTGAGGTTGTTGTTGAGTTTGTTGGTGTTTTTCAAAGTTGAGGTTGTTGTTGTTTTTCAAAGTTGAGGTTGTTGTTGAATTTGTTGGTGTTTTTCAAGTTCGAGGTTGTTGTTGAATTTGTTGGTGTTTTTCAATGTTGAAGTTGTTGTTGAATTTGTTGGTGTTTTTCAATGTTGAGGTTGTTGTTGTTTTTCAATGTTGAGGTTGTTGTTGAATTTGTTGGTGTTTTTCAATGTTGAGGTTGTTGTTGTTTTTCAATGCTGAGGTTGTTGTTGAATTTGTTGGTGTTTTTCAATGTTGATGTTGTTGTTGTTTTTCAAAGTTGAGGTTGTTGTTGAATTTGTTGGTGTTTTTCAATTTCGAGGTTGTTGTTGAATTTGCTGGTGTTTTTCAATGTTGAAGTTGTTGTTGAATTTGTTGGTATTTTTCAATGTTGAGGTTGTTGTTGTTTTTCAATGTTGAGGTTGTTGTTGAATTTGTTGGTGTTTTTCAATGTTGAGGTTGTTGTTGTTTTTCAATGCTGAGGTTGTTGTTGAATTTGTTCCTGTTTTTCAATGTTGAAGTTGTTGTTGAATTTGTTGGTGTTTTTCAATTTTGAGGTTGTTGTTGTTCTTCAATGTTGAGGTTGTTGCTGAATTTGTTGGTGTTTTTCAATGTTGTGGTTGTTGTTGAATTTGCTGGTGTTTTGCAATGTTGAGGTTGTTGTTGTTTTTCAATGTTGAGGTTGTTGTTGAATTTGTTGGTGTTTTTCAATGTTGAGGTTGTTGTTGTTTTTCAATGTAGAGGTTGTTGTTGTATTTGTTGGTGTTTTTCAATTTCGAGGTTGTTGTTGAATTTGTTTTTGTTTTTCAATGTTGAAGTTGTTGTTGAATTTGTTGGTGTTTTTCAATGTTGAGGTTGTTGTTGTTTTTCAATGTTGAGGTTGCTGTTGATTTTGCTGGTGTTTTTCAATGTTGAGGTTGTTGTTGTTTTTCAATGCTGAGGTTGTTGTTGACTTTGTTGGTGTTTTTCAATGTTGAGGTTGTTGTTGTTTTTCAGTGTTGAGGTTGTTGTTGAATTTGTTGGTGTTTTTCAATGTTTAGGTTGTTGTTGTTTTTCAATGTTGAGGTTGTTGTTGAATTTGTTGGTGTTTTTCAATGTTGAGGTTGTTGTTGAATTTGTTGGTGTTTTTCAATGTTGAGGTTGTTGTTGTTTTTCAATGTTGAGGTTGTTGTTGAATTTGTTGGTGTTTTTCAATGTTGAGTTTGTTGTTGTTTTTCAATGTTGAGGTTGTTGTTGAATTTGTTGGTGTTTTTCAATGTTGAGGTTGTTGTTGTTTTTCAATGTTGAGGTTACTGTTGAATTTGTTGGTGTTTTTCAATGTTGAGGTTGTTGTTGTTTTTCAATGTTGAGGTTGTTGTTGAATTTGTTGGTGCTTTTGAGTGTTGAGGTTGTTGTTGACTTTGTTGGTGTTTTTCAATGTTGAGGTTGTTGTTGTTTTTCAATGTTGAGGTTGTTGTTGAATTTGTTGGCGTTTTTCAATGTTGAGTTTGTTGTTGAATTTGTTCGTGTTTTTCAACTTCGAGGTTGTTGTTGAATTTGTTGGTGTTTTTCAATGTTGAGGTTGTTGTTGAATTTGTTGGTGTTTTTCAATGTTGAGGTTGTTGTTGAATTTGTAGGTGTTTTTCAATGTTGAGGTTGTTGTTGTTTTACAATGTTGAGGTTGTTGTTTAATTTGTTGGTGTTTTTCAATGTTTAGTTTGTTGTTGTTTTTCAATGTTGAGGTTGTTGTTGAATTTGTTGGTGTTTTTCAATGTTGAGGTTGTTGTTGTTTTTCAATGTTGAGGTAGTTGTTGAATTTGTTGGTGTTTTTCAATGTTGAGGTTGTTGGTGTTTTTCAATGCTGAGGTTGTTGTTGAATTTGTTGGTGTTTTTCAATGTTGAGGTTGTTGTTGAATTTGTTGGTGTTTTTCAATGTTGAGGTTGTTGTTGTTTTTCAATGTTGAGGTTGTTGTTGAGTTTGTTGGTGTTTTTCAAAGTTGAGGTTGTTGTTGTTTTTCAAAGTTGAGGTTGTTGTTGAATTTGTTGGTGTTTTTCAAGTTCGAGGTTGTTGTTGAATTTGTTGGTGTTTTTCAATGTTGAAGTTGTTGTTGAATTTGTTGGTGTTTTTCAATGTTGAGGTTGTTGTTGTTTTTCAATGTTGAGGTTGTTGTTGAATTTGTTGGTGTTTTTCAATGTTGAGGTTGTTGTTGTTTTTCAATGCTGAGGTTGTTGTTGAATTTGTTGGTGTTTTTCAATGTTGATGTTGTTGTTGTTTTTCAAAGTTGAGGTTGTTGTTGAATTTGTTGGTGTTTTTCAATTTCGAGGTTGTTGTTGAATTTGCTGGTGTTTTTCAATGTTGAAGTTGTTGTTGAATTTGTTGGTATTTTTCAATGTTGAGGTTGTTGTTGTTTTTCAATGTTGAGGTTGTTGTTGAATTTGTTGGTGTTTTTCAATGTTGAGGTTGTTGTTGTTTTTCAATGCTGAGGTTGTTGTTGAATTTGTTCCTGTTTTTCAATGTTGAAGTTGTTGTTGAATTTGTTGGTGTTTTTCAATTTTGAGGTTGTTGTTGTTCTTCAATGTTGAGGTTGTTGCTGAATTTGTTGGTGTTTTTCAATGTTGAGGTTGTTGTTGTTTTTCAATGTCGAGGTTGTTGTTGAATTTGTTGGTGTTTTTCAATGTTGAGGTTGTTGTTGTTTTTCAATGCTGAGGTTGTTGTTGAATTTGTTGGTGTTTTTCAATGTTGTGATTGTTGTTGTTTTTAAATGTTGAGGTTGTTGTTGAATTTGCTGGTGTTTTGCAATGTTGAGGTTGTTGTTGTTTTTCAATGTTGAGGTTGTTGTTGAATTTGTTGGTGTTTTTCAATGTTGAGGTTGTTGTTGTTTTTCAATGCTGATGTTGTTGAATTTGTTGGTGTTTTTCAGTGTTGAAGTTGTTGTTGAATTAGTTGGTGTTTTTCAATGTTGAGGTTGTTGTTGTTTTTCAATGTTGAGGTTGTTGTTGAATTTGTTTGCGTTTTTCAATGTTGAGATGGTTGTTGTTTTTCAATGTTGAGGTTGTTGTTGAATTTGTTGGTGTTTTTAAATGTTGAGGTTGTTGTTGAATTTGCTGGTGTTTTGCAATGTTGAGGTTGTTGTTGTTTTTCAATGTTGAGGTTGTTGTTGAATTTGTTGGTGTTTTTCAATGTTGAGGTTGTAGTTGTTTTTCAATGTTGAGGTTGTTGTTGTATTTGTTGGTGTTTTTCAATTTCGAGGTTGTTGTTGAATTTGCTGGAGTTTTTCAATGTTGAAGTTGTTGTTGAATTTGTTGCTGTTTTTCAATGTTGAGGTTGTTGTTGTTTTTCAATGTTGAGGTTGTTGTTGAATTTGTTGGTGTTTTTCAATGTTGAGGTTTTTGTTGTTTTTCAATGTTGAGGTTGTTGTTGAATTTGTTGGTGCTTTTCAATGTTGAGATTGTTGTTGAATTTGTTGGTGTTTTTTCAATGTTGAGGTTGTTGTTGTTTTTCAATGTTGAGGTTGTTGTTGAATTTGTTGGTGTTTTTCAATGTTGAGTTTGTTGTTGAATTTGTGGTGTTTTTCAATGTTGAGTTTGTTGTTGAATTTGTTGGTGTTTTTGAATGTTGAGGTTGTTGTTGTTTTTCAATGTTGAGGTTGTTGTTGAATTTGTTGGTGTTTTTCAATGTTTAGTTTGTTGGTGTTTTTCAATGTTGAGGTTGTTGTTGTTTTTCAATGTTGAGGTTGTTGTTGAATTTGTTGGTGTTTTTCAATGTTGAGGTTGTTGTTGTTTTTCAAAGTTGAGGTTGTTGTTGAATTTGTTGGTGTTTTTCAATTTCGAGGTTGTTGTTGAATTTGTTGGTGGTTTTCAATGTTGAAGTTGTTGTTGAATTTGTTGATGTTTTTCAATGTTGAGGTTGTTGTTTTTCAATGTTGAGGTTGCTGTTGAATTTGTTGGTGTTTTTCAATGTTGAGGTTGTTGTTGTTTTTCAATGCTGAGGTTGTTGTTGAATTTGTTGGTGTTTTTCAATGTTGAAGTTGTTGTTGAATTTGTTGGTGTTTTTCAATTTTGAGGTTGTTGTTGTTTTTCAATGTTGAGGTTGTTGCTGAATTTGTTGGTGTTTTTCAATGTTGAGGTTGTTGTTGTTTTTAAATGTCGAGGTTGTTGTTGAACTTGTTGGTGTTTTTCAATGTTGAGGTTGTTGTTGTTTTTCAATGTTGAGGTTGTTGTTGAATTTGTTGGTGTTTTTCAATGTTGAGGTTGTTGTTGAATTTGTTGGTGTTTTTCAATGTTGAGGTTGTTGTTGTTTTTCAATGTTGAGGTTGTTGTTGAATTTGTTGGTGTTTTTCAATGTTTAGGTTGTTGTTGTTTTTCAATGTTGAGGTTGTTGTTGAATTTGTTGGTGTTTTTCAATGTTGAGGTTGTTGTTGAATTTGTTGGTGTTTTTCAATGTTGAGGTTGTTGTTGTTTTTCAATGTTGAGGTTGTTGTTGAATTTGTTGGTGTTTTTCAATGTTGAGTTTGTTGTTGTTTTTCAATGTTGAGGTTGTTGTTGAATTTGTTGGTGTTTTTCAATGTTGAGGTTGTTGTTGTTTTTCAATGTTGAGGTTACTGTTGAATTTGTTGGTGTTTTTCAATGTTGAGGTTGTTGTTGTTTTTCAATGTTGAGGTTGTTGTTGAATTTGTTGGTGCTTTTGAATGTTGAGGTTGTTGTTGACTTTGTTGGTGTTTTTCAATGTTGAGGTTGTTGTTGTTTTTCAATGTTGAGGTTGTTGTTGAATTTGTTGGCGTTTTTCAATGTTGAGTTTGTTGTTGAATTTGTTGGTGTTTTTCAACTTCGAGGTTGTTGTTGAATTTGTTGGTGTTTTTCAATGTTGAGGTTGTTGTTGAATTTGTTGGTGTTTTTCAATGTTGAGGTTGTTGCTGAATTTGTAGGTGTTTTTCAATGTTGAGGTTGTTGTTGTTTTACAATGTTGAGGTTGTTGTTTAATTTGTTGGTGTTTTTCAATGTTTAGTTTGTTGTTGTTTTTCAATGTTGAGGTTGTTGTTGAATTTGTTGGTGTTTTTCAATGTTGAGGTTGTTGTTGTTTTTCAATGTTGAGGTTGTTGTTGAATTTGTTGGTGTTTTTCAATGTTGAGGTTGTTGGTGTTTTTCAATGCTGAGGTTGTTGTTGAATTTGTTGGTGTTTTTCAATGTTGAGGTTGTTGTTGAATTTGTTGGTGTTTTTCAATGTTGAGGTTGTTGTTGTTTTTCAATGTTGAGGTTGTTGTTGAGTTTGTTGGTGTTTTTCAAAGTTGAGGTTGTTGTTGTTTTTCAAAGTTGAGGTTGTTGTTGAATTTGTTGGTGTTTTTCAAGTTCGAGGTTGTTGTTGAATTTGTTGGTGTTTTTCAATGTTGAAGTTGTTGTTGAATTTGTTGGTGTTTTTCAATGTTGAGGTTGTTGTTGATTATCAATGTTGAGGTTGTTGTTGAATTTGTTGGTGTTTTTCAATGTTGAGGTTGTTGTTGTTTTTCAATGCTGAGGTTGTTGTTGAATTTGTTGGTGTTTTTCAATGTTGATGTTGTTGTTGTTTTTCAAAGTTGAGGTTGTTGTTGAATTTGTTGGTGTTTTTCAATTTCGAGGTTGTTGTTGAATTTGCTGGTGTTTTTCAATGTTGAAGTTGTTGTTGAATTTGTTGGTATTTTTCAATGTTGAGGTTGTTGTTGTTTTTCAATGTTGAGGTTGTTGTTGAATTTGTTGGTGTTTTTCAATGTTGAGGTTGTTGTTGTTTTTCAATGCTGAGGTTGTTGTTGAATTTGTTCCTGTTTTTCAATGTTGAAGTTGTTGTTGAATTTGTTGGTGTTTTTCAATTTTGAGGTTGTTGTTGTTCTTCAATGTTGAGGTTGTTGCTGAATTTGTTGGTGTTTTTCAATGTTGAGGTTGTTGTTGTTTTTCAATGTCGAGGTTGTTGTTGAATTTGTTGGTGTTTTTCAATGTTGAGGTTGTTGTTGTTTTTCAATGCTGAGGTTGTTGTTGAATTTGTTGGTGTTTTTCAATGTTGTGATTGTTGTTGTTTTTAAATGTTGAGGTTGTTGTTGAATTTGCTGGTGTTTTGCAATTTTGAGGTTGTTGTTGTTTTTCAATGTTGAGGTTGTTGTTGAATTTGTTGGTGTTTTTCAATGTTGAGGTTGTTGTTGTTTTTCAATGTAGAGGTTGTTGTTGTATTTGTTGGTGTTTTTCAATTTCGAGGTTGTTGTTGAATTTGTTGGTGTTTTTCAATGTTGAAGTTGTTGTTGAATTTGTTGGTGTTTTTCAATGTTGAGGTTGTTGTTGTTTTTCAATGTTGAGGTTGCTGTTGAATTTGCTGGTGTTTTTCAATGTTGAGGTTGTTGTTGAATTTGTTGGTGTTTTTCAATGTTGAGGTTGTTGTTGTTTTTCAATGTTGAGGTTGTTGTTGAATTTGTTGGTGTTTTTCAATGTTGAGTTTGTTGTTGTTTTTCAATGTTGAGGTTGTTGTTGAATTTGTTGGTGTTTTTCAATGTTGAGGTTGTTGTTGTTTTTCAATGTTGAGGTTACTGTTGAATTTGTTGGTGTTTTTCAATGTTGAGGTTGTTGTTGTTTTTCAATGTTGAGGTTGTTGTTGAATTTGTTGGTGCTTTTCAATGTTGAGGTTGTTGTTGACTTTGTTGGTGTTTTTCAATGTTGAGGTTGTTGTTGTTTTTCAATGTTGAAGTTGTTGTTGAATTTGTTGGTGTTTTTCAATTTTGAGGTTGTTGTTGTTTTTCAATGTTGAGGTTGTTGCTGAATTTGTTGGTGTTTTTCAATGTTGAGGTTGTTGTTGTTTTTAAATGTCGAGGTTGTTGTTGAATTTGTTGGTGTTTTGCAATGTTGAGGTTGTTGTTGTTATTCAATGTTGTGGTTGTTGTTGAATTTGCTGGTGTTTTGCAATGTTGAGGTTGTTGTTGTTTTTCAATGTTGAGGTTGTTGTTGAATTTGTTG